>RSEF01000028.1:3009198-3053148 GCA_003993805.1 Himantopus leucocephalus
GGGGGGGGGGGGGGGGAGCCCGGGCATCTCCTCATCGACCTTCCCTTGTCGGGGAGGGAATGGGGTGTTTGGGGTATTGGGCAGAGAGAATTACTTCCTCCTGCTTGTTCCCGTTTTAAGGTGGGTCGGTAAGGCTGAGGTAGGTTTTGCGTTGTCTGACACCGGCTGACACCTGGACCCGTGTGGTGACACATCATGTGCCAGGCGGAATCCAGGTGGTTGAAGGATGCCCCTGGGAGATCTTGATAGGCACCGAAGGCCTCAAACTTCTGTAGGTGTGAAAAGTGAAGACATTAGAATTGTTTCTGAAAACTCCTTCAAAGAAACTTGTTTCCAGCTTCCAAACGGCTGAAAAAAGCCCCATCTGTGCTCATAACGGGACGGTGAGGACAGCGGGGCAGAGACGCTTCCCCTGCCATCCCGTTTGGAGTTGGTGACTATGATCTACTAGGAATGGAAAGTCACGAAAGAGACTCGGCAGTTGTCTGTTTTTATGTGGTGGCCTAACGTCCCAGAGGATGACCTAGCACTTAAGAATCAAACTGGGCCAAGTTAAAGGCCAAGTTGACTTGAAAGAACCCTAACAGTGGGACCAGGTCGGAAGCTAAGCAAGTCCCAAACTGAGTGTATCTGGTCAGAGATATATATTCTTTTTAAAAGACATTGTGTTACTGGAGCCAGGCCTGGATCTTTTAGCATCCAATTGAGCTGGAAGCAGCTCATAGGTTTGTTTTGTTTTTGTTTTTTTAATTCATGTTTGTACAATCTTCTGGATGTTTTTTTTCAAGAAGGAGTAAAAGGGAGTGTTGGAAACTAACAAACAGGATTAAAACCTGAGCGCTTAAGGAAAACAGGTTAAGGAACTTAATCCAGGATGGATATGCAGGAGCCGCAGCAGCTGGGCATGTTTGCAGAGAGTGAGCTGATGTCTGTGGGGATGGACACTTTTATCCATCGCATCGACTCTACGGAGGTCATCTACCAGCCACGGCGGAAAAGGGCCAAGCTCATTGGCAAATACCTGATGGGAGACTTACTTGGAGAAGGGTCTTATGGCAAAGTCAAGGAGATGTTGGACTCTGAAACCCTCTGCAGGAGAGCTGTGAAAATACTGAAGAAGAAGAAACTACGCAGAATTCCCAATGGGGAGGCAAATGTGAAAAAGTGAGTAGCTGTTTCTGGTAGTTGGGAACTGAGCGGTTAAACTTTGTCATTGTTTTCCAGCTGAAGTTGTGTATCATTTTAAGTAATAACACGGCTTTCTGCTGTGGAAGTGCTTCCTAAACCGTAGGTATTCGGGAATGTCTCTGCCATTGAACTGCAGCCAGCGCTCTTGTTGAGGTTGGGAATGGGGAGGGAGCTGGCTCTCAAGGGCCAGGGAGGCAGGTCCCTCCATCTGAAGAGATGGCCTGTAACACACGCCACTTCTTAAAATAGTATCGCTTAAAGAATAAAATAGTATTTCTTAAAGAAATTCCTCTTTAAGCTTTCACCTTGAAGAGGTAAACTGTGGTGCTGTCGGCCGAGAAAGGTGGGAGGCGGCGTAGCAGAGTGCAGAAACACACTTTGTGTCATTGCATTCTGCATTATTTGTGTACCCGTCGAGGGGTGTGTGGCTCTTGAGCTCTTTGGGGTGGCAATTACTGCTCCCACCCGTGTAGTAGGTGCCTGGAACCTGATCCAATGGATTGTGCACCCAGTGGGTATGGGAACTCTTGGGGTTTATTCTTGGTTTCACTTCTGACTAATGAGTTTGGGAAGTAATTCAAGTCTCTTTTCATTTGATTTGTGCAGCTGTAAAATGGGGACAAGGGTTGTCAACCTTTTTTATTTCAGTGACTCAAGATGTGCGCTTGGAAGCTTTCGAAGTGCCAGTTACATACTGATTAGTCAGGGCACAAGTAACTAATTAAAATTAACTGTGGGAGAAGCCTGGTGTTAGGCTTCGTCTGTAGGGCTGGGTGTATGAAACTTTCCCTTTTCTTGGGGCCGGGCTCTGCTTGCGGGGACCTCGCGGCCAGCTGTGTTTTCTGCAGCAAGCGGTTTGTCACAGCCCTGCCAGATAGTTGTTTATCTGCAGTGGAGGGGAGCCTTCTGCCTCCAAAACAAACTATTTGCAAGGGTTTATCTCGTAGTGGGAGGGAAAACTTGTGAGATGTTTAGAAGGCTTTTGTATTGCGTCTTTAGCTGTGGCGTGCTGAGTGTAGAGCCCTGACCCAGCAGAGTCTTGTTTCTGTTTCTCAGTTTGGTTTGAGTTTCCGAGCTCAGCTGTGAGATATTTCACATCCTGTACTGGGACTTGTGTCAGTGAGCTGTTTAAGTTTGCCTTCTAACCTTCACTGATGGACTTAGCTACAGAAGAGTCACAAATCGTAATGCCGGGACCTCCCTTTCTCTCCTTTGCTGGCTCCAGTTCAGAATCAGAGTAAGCGCTTGGTTAATATGTAATAAAATGTTTCTTGTTTTTCTGGTAAAGGCATGAATGTCCCTTTCCACCCTTGCCCCTCCTTCAGTTACATCAAGAGCTTCTACTTAAGAAGGAGGAAGTTATTTCTTCCTTAGTGCAAATTTAAATTTTCTCCCCTCTTAGTGAAAAAGGACTTGCGAGATACCAGGAGAGTTTCCCTGTATCGGAGCCGTGGTAATGGTCCCGTGCCCTGAAGTGAACTCTGTGGAAGTTTTATTCATGCACAGAGCCTGTCTGTGAATGTCTTGTTTGGTTTCATTAAGGTTAGTTATTAAAGCAGACCGGCCAAGCACTGCTCTGTTTTGCTGTGGATGTTTTTCTGGCTCAGCCGCACCTGCTTCAAAACACCCAGGCAGATTTTAGACGTTGTCTTGTAACGAGGGTTTACTTTAGTTCAAGTTCCTATTTTTGTCACCTTGTCCTTTCCTCTTTGTCCCCCTATTCGTTTACTTTATCTGCTTCTTCAGTGGTGATTTTTTTTTAAGGCAAAATGTCGTATTTTTGTGCTCCCCATGGAAATCTGACCTAATCAAAACCCTTTGGCACTACCGCAACAGGCAGCGAAAGCTGTCTCCTCTCTGAATAAACCTGTTGTGGTGAGATACATCACCAAACCCACATGGTTTGACTGGCCAGTATGGATGGGGAGAGCAAACCATCACTGTATTTCCAGGTAGTGCTGGAAACTATTTTGGTAACTTTTTTTTTTTTTAAATGTCACACTGCCTGGCCAGACTCCATTAAAATTCACTTTCTACGACTGCATTTGAGCAGCTTTGCTGAGTGGTTTACACCCAGCAAACTACTCACATTGTAATAGTACAGCGGAAAATCAGGTTGTGGACTGAATCGCACCATTAGTTTGTACTTTCTTGAAAGCTACGAGTAAGTGAAGCAATGAGTAAATACGTAATTCCTGTGTCACTGAGGTCTGCTTCCTGTCCCCCTTGCATCCTTATCTCTACAAGGATGTCTGCAGCTCAGCACATGTGAGAGATTATTACGATTAGTTGTCTAATCCTTGTAAACACCCCAACTTCAGTTGGTGCCCTTTGAGATTAAAAATCTCTTCATCTGCCACCAGAACCAGACCACCGCTTGGTGCTCCCTCTCCCTGCCAGTGCCCCCCACGGTGTGTGCAAGCAGGAGGCTCTGCCAAAGCATTTGCTTTCACGGCAGGTGAAATGGTCAGGAGCGAGAGTCTTCTGAATCCCTGGTGAATTGTTTTCTCTGCTGTAGAATTGCTGCATAACGTCTTAACTATTAGTCTTCTCTCTGGGAGTTAGTTTCTTCATTTAGTGCTGCTAACGTGTTGAAAGTGCACTGGCAGAAGGTCTGAGCCACGAGGGCGTGTGTTCAGGCTTGGTTTAGAAGTGCTTATCTCTTGGAAGTGCCCATTTACTATTTCAGTCTCAAAATACCTTGTTATACAGTTTTCTCTTAATTGCAAAGGCAGTGCCTGTGCCTACTGAATGATGGAATTCCTGCTGGAACGATCTCCAGCATTTCTTACCATACAGGAAAAAGCTACGTATGTGCCTTGGTTTGTTTGACAGAGACGTAATTGAATTATTACAATGGGCTCGTGCCTCTGCCATTATCACGGGATGCTTCAGTGTTGCTGCTGCGGTGGTGAAGATGAAACTTGCATTGATAGTGTGTCATCAAAGAAATTCCCTAGAAAACAGTTCCTAGACTGTTGGCCCTTGGGTAATTACATGAGCGAGTAATTTAGAGGGAGTAATGACAGCAAGGGAGAGCACAGTGATGATGAGCCGCGGGGGATCGTGCAGGTCTGTGCTGTGCTTGGGGACCCTGGATCCGTGGGGCTGGAGTTACAGCTCGGGGAGCTCTGACTGTTAATGCCGTTTTTGTGTTACTCCTAACTAGTGTTTAAAGCTGCAGCATCGTCCTGCGTGTGCGGGCTGCCTGCCCCAGCCCCATCTCTTGGTGCAGTAACAGAGTTCTGGGGACCTAGAAATTACGACTGAAGTATGTTTCAGGCTTACATAAAATGGAGTGATTCTTCTCTACCCTAAAATACTCCTGTTTGGCCCCTGAAAAGTGAGCCCTTAAGGGATCTGTGAATCCTGGTGAGGATGTTGAGGGTTTAAACTCTTCAGACAGACATTTCCCTAAACCAGTCTAGGGAATCTTCATTTCTCTTCAGTCACTTCAGAGAAAGGTTGGGGTGGCTTAGTCAACCAGACAGTACTATGGCTAATTACTGCTTCCAGTTAAAAAAAAAAAAAAGCGTTTAATAGGATTGCCAAAAAGATGAAAGAAAATTTGGAAGACTATTTGTCTCTAGCAGCACAAGTTTAATAAAACTGTGTGCTAATAGCCTCACATTTTAATTAAGTGTTTGGGACTTTCTGTGCGTATCCCAAGTGTCTTGTACTGTACTTACCATGCTCAGTGATTACTTAGATTTGAATATATGCTCATTAGAATTCCTTGGGGGTTTAAAATGTGTAGTAGGCCTGTCCTTTGGCAATTTGCTTCTTGGGTCTGCAAATGAAGAATCTTGCACCTCAGATCACGGAGGGTTCTGCCGAAGGACAAACTTGTTGCGAGCCGCAGAGGCGTGTGCTTTAGGCGAAGATGGGCGAAGGCTGACTCACCCAATTTCCTGTCCCTCCTCTCTAAAAAGGTCTGCTGCACATAGATGGGTGGCTCTGTTCCTTTCTTTCCTGGGTTTGCTGGTNGCTAAGCTGGGTATTTGCTTGGGTTCAGTGGTGAAATGCTAGGAAGTTTTACTCTGTAGAAGAGTGCGGGGAGCTGTGCTGGATGTAGGGCTTGTAATGTCATCTGTCCCAGCTAGGAGCATGGTGTGGCTGGAGGCCTGGAGCCAGTAGGGACGGAAAGCAACCATCTCTCGGGATCTCCACCTCCCTCGACGGAGACCCACTTGGGCTCACGCGTGGAGCGCTGGGCTCGGGGCCCGCCTGGTGCTGTCAGCTTCTGCAGGGTTCAGGCGACTGTTTGGTGGCAGAGGGTACGCTCTCATCTGCGTCTGCAGCTTTTAATGTCTCAGGGGGTCTGGGCGCATGAAAGCGGTGTGGTGACTACTGTGGGTGTTTCTGTGTCTTGGCGTGTTGCGTCCTAAGGGGGAGGGAGAGGCAGTGGGAACATGGTGGAGATGTTGTAATGTTCACAACATAATTTGGGGTAATGGCTGCAGAAGAACCATTTGGATACTAAAACCTGAAAGATGTAGACCGGCACCGGATTCATCAGCATGTAATGTCGCCCGCCCCTCCCCATGGCAGATGTGTGTTCAGGTGGGCAAAGCTTAGTCTGGAGAAGGAAATAGTGAAGTGCTCTGCCCAGTCTCTTATCTGAAATACCACTTGAGCTCCTGAGAGCGAAGAGGTGCAGCTTCTCGTGTGGATGGAAATGGCAAGCTGCATCCTTGCAAGTGGAGGGCTGTATTTTGGGTGAAATAAACAGAAAAAAGCCGTTCACAAGTAAACCTTAAATAAGTTAATCTGCTTTGTGGCATGTCAGAGATACTAACGTGTAATTAAAATTTGCTTTGGCTATACAGGATTACAAAATCAATCTAAATAAATACATAATGTAGTTGTTCGGTTGCATAAAGACCAAATGAACGATTCTTGAGTCCTTTGTAGCAATTAGCAAGAATGGTGTTAGTGGATGTACGGTACGTGCCAGAACTGGCATATGGAGCTGTTCTCTGTGCACGTCTCCCAGGCCTTCGCTGTGGCACCAGCGCTGTGGTGGAGGTGTGCCAGTTCCTTGTGCCTGGCTCCTTGGCACCACGTGCCGCACGGAGAGAGCTTGAGATGGGCCACGGTTGTGTGCTGGGGAGGAAAGCAGTGGGTGAGGGTAAGGCTGAAGGCTCTCTCTGCAGACCTGCTGCCAACCCTCATTTCTGACATACGACCTGACCTGGTAGGTGGTATGGAACAGACTCACCACCACGTGTCTCCGGTAAAATCCTAAAAGCTCAGACCTGTGGAGGAACGTTGTGAACCAAAGGAAGGGAATGAATCTTCTGGCTGTCGTGCCATTTTTCATTTGAGCAAGAATGGCTTTGATGAAACTGAGGTGCGAAATGAACTGTAGAAAGAACACTAAATGTTATGGTGAAGATGTGCTCTTACTGGGATGGTCCAGGGAAGAACGTCGTCTTTCCAGGCTGCCCTTGGCATCTCCTGAAGTCACGTAGCACATGGGACAAGTAGGCAGCTTTGCTGTGTGCAGCTCTGAGCAACGCCACCACCCTGTTGTTTGCCAAAGCAAGGTACCTTCCTACGGCTGAGTCGTACTCTGTCCGGATGAGCTCAGTGGGTCTGACAGAGCCACACAGAGAACTTTGAGTTAGAAGATCTTTTCTGTTCTTGTCTTCCCAAGCTGGTTATACTTTGAAGCAGGCCCCAAACTCTGACAGTCTGTCTTGTCACACACTTGAGGGCTTTCTAGTCTGGAAAACTAGAAGCAGAATGCTGTAGTGGAGACTATTCTGGCCATGTAATCGTGGTGTTGGGTAGAAGGGGGGTGGAAGCCGTTCCCACGTGGCAGAGAGCACAGCCTGGCCCCCTTGCTGGGGTGCCGCCTTTCCCTCTGCGCCAGGAGAGGTCTGATCACAAAGGCAACTGTTGTGGTTTAGATTCCACGTTAAATTTCAGCACTAGCAAGGAAAGGAGGCAAAGTTGCGGCAGCTCAGAAGATATCTTGAAAATCTGAGCAGGTTCACCAGCCAGGTGTGGCAAAGGCAGGAAGCACCGTGCCTTGGTTGGAGGAGGGACAGCACGCTGTAGGCATGCAAACCTCCCCGTCCCACTGCTGCTGGTCGAAACACTATTGTGCAGCAAATTGCAAAGTGAGCGGTGGGCTGGGGTGGCTTTTTTGTTTTTAATTTTTGCGGGAAAAAATGTAAATTTAGACACCTTCTGACGAGGTGAGCACCTATGTTCAGTTACTCGGTGAAGTTTGAAAACCGAAATGGCATCGGAGGTGACTGTGGCCTGGCTGTCTCTGTTCCTCAGGCGTTCTAGAATGCAAGAGTGGCTAAAAATAGGAGTAATCTTTCCTCTGGGAAATGGGCTGCTTGGCCTCTGCCCCAGAGGTGGGTGCACTTCACTGGCATTTTAGATGGGTTCACAAAGTCCTGCTGTAAAAAAAAAAAAAAAAAAAAAAAAAATCTTTAAAAAAAATAAAGTCATCTGCTTTACTCAGCAATCCCCCACNAAAAAAAAAAAAAAAATCATTACAGAAATATGAAATATTTATTAGTCCATTAATGGTGGAAGGAATTAGTATTTGTGCTTTCAAGCCGTATTACAGGGAATGAGCTGTTGGGATCAGGACTTTAAATGTGTTCCTAATGTTGGAAGCTTTCTTTGCCTTCACAGCAAAGTAGTCTTACTTAAATAAGTATGTGTTCACTCCCTCTCTTCCCGGCTTGGTCTGAGCACTCAGCCCGTCTCTCTTCATTATGCAGAAACTTCTTAGACCCACACTAATGCTGGCTGCAGTTTCTATGCTAATTTAATCCACTTCAGCCTTTTGGTCATTACTATAATTAGAGTGGCTGCATCACTTTGCAAATCTGTCTGCCATTTAAACTAAACACTCTTCGGAGCTTTGCCTTGTTACCCCGGGTTTCTATTTAGCTATCATAGTATTTTTTTTTAAAGCCATATATGATAAAGGGAGAGTGCCTAGCCTAAACTTTGGTAGTGAAGTAATACTACTGGTCAGGGAGCCTTAAAAGGTCTTTAAAAACCTGCTTGCATTCCTGCATCTTGTGAGCCTTTGGAAGGAGCAGTTACTGGTTTGTTAATCAGATGTGATGCATCAACAAGCCTTTGTACTGGCCACAGCTCGTTATTAGAGGCTGGCTAATTGTGCAGGCGAGGGGTGAGTGGCTTTCTGAGCGCGGGTGTCATGTGTTTGGGCAGAGGCTCTTGCTTCCAGAGCTGTGCTCTGAATTCCTTGTAGTGCTGCTTTGAAGAGTCCTAGCTCTTGAAATGTAACCGTGCTTCTTAAAGCAGCTTGTCAAACGGCAAGAGAAGGAAGCTGCAGAGAAGAGTTTATGTACTGTTTAGCACCAGCCCAGAACTGAGCAGCAGCAGAGCAAAGAGCAGGATCTGTGCTTCCAGACACTGACAGAACCACCCTGACCTGACTGTCCTGATCCTCCTGTTTCTCCTCTTCACAGCTGGCATCCAGTGGGATTTTGCAGTTTAATGCAAAAGATACTAAAATGTGGTTTGGGGCACAGTACAAAATCCCAAGAGACCAAGATCAAAACAGCTGATACGAGATGACATACAAGGGGCCATTTTCATAGCCAAGGGAAGATGTCTCCTCACTCAGTTTTACATTATTTGTTCTCCACAAGCAGAGGATTCAATTCAGATCTCTGAACAGTTCAGTCAAGTTCAGTTAGGACTAAAGTTTGGAAGAAATTGAGTTATTAGCTGGAACTCCAGCTTTCGGCTCATTCTTGAGACTAATGTACGTCTCAAGTTTGTCGCTTCATTTCTGAATTCTCCTGGAAGTTATAGCTTTAATAAAGGGCACTATGAAAGTGCCTCAACAGTTGGCTACTGCATAGGAGGAATTTGATGTGTCTTCAGGATGATTTCTGCACAAACTCCACTGTAAAGACACTTAAGCTGGTTACACAAATGGACCAAAGGACTGGCCGCTCAGGGGTCTTTTGGCCTGCAACGCGGCCATTGAAGGGCTTGTATTTGGTGGAGGTCAGGGCTGGGCAGCCTGTTCCTGCTCGCCTGTGCCTGACGTCCAAGCAGCTCTGAGCGGGTTTGGGCGGTGGGGAGCAGGGTTGTGTTGGGGTGGGGGGGGTCTCTGGAGAGCTCGCGTGGGGAGTGCAGAGGTGAGCCGGGGGGTGCTGAGGCAGCGTGGGGTTGGTGGGACCCAGCTCTGGAGGGGCTGCCCAGAGGCTGTTGCCATCTCCCACCTGGAACCTCTCTGGAGTTCCTCCATCCCTCGTCTCTGACATCCATCGCGCTCATCTCCCGGCTGTGGGAAGCTTTTCGTGCGGGGCTGCTCGGCTTGGGGGCGCTGGGGACTCGCTGTCCCTCTGGCAGCCTCCCTCGGTGCCTTGGCTGCCTTCCCGCGGGATGCGGTGCTGCTGGTGAGGCCCTGGGCTCTCTTGGCGAGGGAGGCACCTCTCTTGGGTTTTCTGTAGTTTCTATCTCCTATAGAAAACCACGTTCTGCCCCTCTTCAGATGAATTCCATGTGGTATAATAAAAAATCAATTTAGTTTCATTTGTTCATGTCTGTAGCAGATTAGTCAGTTTCCAATGGGTTTATATTTATGTTTAAATGACTTCTATCCATTCACAATACAACAACTGTCAGAGGGAACTACTTGTTAGGTATAGAAACATTTATTTCTTTTCATGGCAAGTAACTAATATTCAGGTTGCTTCCCAGCTAAATACCAGAATTTGTGCTGAAATGGGCTGTAGTGTGTTCACTGCTCTGCCACGTTCGGCCCCGGGCAGTGCCTGCCTTTGGCAAGAGGAGCAGCCGCTGCATGGCGCTGCCCTGCGCTGACTGCTGGGGGGTGCTCCTGGTCACCGCGCTGATTAAAAACATACCCTGAAGTATGAAGACTGGAAGCCTGCACAAAAGTATTTCTGCTCTTGTAACTATGGGTGACACTTACATATAAGGAAGCACGAAATGCAAACATAGAAGGTTTGTCTTGGAGGTGACTGTCCCAGATATTATGGTAAACACAAATGTAGCGCATCTTTAGGGGTTTCACTGACGAGCCTGATAGCTCCAGCATTGTTTGAAAAGCTTTAATTGGAGGGAAGCTGATAAAGCTGCTTCTTTGACATGCGGAGCAGGTCGGGGTGGGCTGTGACTTCCCTGAGCAGTTGACAGGGCAGCGGTTCAGTTCCAGTGATAGCTTTCCTCTGCCAGCACTAGCTTTAACTGGGAACGTGGGTGCCCAGGGCCATGGGGAAGGATGTGAGCTGAGAAGGGGACACTGCGGGTCCCTCTTACATGGGTGGGAGGAGGAGGAGGCGGCAGCGGCAGCTTGGTTGCTGCACCAGGCCCTTGCAAGGCCAGTGTCGCCCGTGGAGGCAGGGGCTTTGCAGAGGGTGTCATCAGGCTGCTTTCTCTTCGCAGCTGGTGTCTGAGGGTCCGGCAGGATCTCACCAGGAGTGGTCTTCTGTGGGTTGGCTCGGCTTGATGCTCTTCTTCTGATGGAGCTTGCCATTGTCTTGTTCCTACTCACTCTGAATGGGGCTGTTTAGCTGTCGACCAGTTGAATAACTAAAGGGGAGCACTGCACAGATTTTATGGGTAAAACCAGAATAAAGCTTACAGTGGAGTGCAGAATAAAACTTTCTATTAGCAGAAGTAACACAGGCTGCGTTGAACAGCACCAAAGCATTGGCACAGGGCGTTCCTGTGACCAGTTTCATGTCCAGCACAAAGGTAGGTTGCTCCTTGAGAATAGTTCTCCTGCTGTTGTTTACCAATGGGCTAAAATTCCTGCCCAGGGAAGACTGACTGGCTACTGGCTGTGTAGTGTTCACTGAAAGGGCACTTGTTCATAGTCCTCGTCGGCAACCAGTAAGTATTTTCATGGTCTAACCTTGGACTGATGAATTCAAGAACACACAAGACCTTCTGTCAAACAGCATGCATAAGTAGTGGTAGGTGAAGCAGCTGGGACTAATATGGTTTGAAGTGTCTTTAAAATCCTTGTGATTTAGAAAACATTAATTTCATCCCATAGTAAGGAAATGAGCTTTTTAAACTTAACTCTTTCCTTTTCTTCCTGCAGGGAAATTCAGCTCCTGCGACGATTACGGCACAAAAATGTTATCCAGTTGGTAGATGTGTTATACAATGAAGAGAAGCAGAAAATATATCCTTTTTTCAGATGGTTGCTAATAAGGTTTGAATTCCTGTTGTTCTCTGCTATAGTGCTGAATCATTATAGTTCTGCTTTTGGTAAGGCCCTTTAGAATGTTTCTTAAGCTTAAAATTGCTTTCACTGGTATTAAACATGCTGCATGTCTGGAATACTTTCCACACGAGTACATTTTCTTAAGTTTCCCTGCTTCCCAGTTAGGAAATGAAATATTGTCCCCAGGTCACAGGTACAGGGCTGGGGTGGGGAGAACTGACCCTCGAATACTGTTTTTTATTGTGTGACCTCAGAAATGAAACTCAGCAACTCAGAGATGAAAAAAGTGCTGTGGATCTGTTGTTTCTAACCACCTGCCCTGGCTGTGGTGTATGTTAGTGCTTTTTTCCCTGAAGATGGACCTTTTATTGTCTATGCTATGTGAAATCAATTTTTGTAATGCGTTTTCCTTTAAGCCCTTGGCAATGGTTTAGGTATTTTTTTCTTTCCATCTAAAGAAGAAAAAATCCACTCATTCACTGGCATCTGGGTGCCTGCAGCTCTCCTCCCGTCGGAGGGTCTGTACTGCTGCAGTGCTGCTTTTTCCGGGGCAGTTGATCTGCTTTGCTGCTGGTTATCCTTAACAAGCCAAGATGAACTCCCCAGCCTGCCCAAGCCTCCTCTGTTTTGTTGCTTGTGTGAAAGTCCCTTGTGACTTTAAGTGACCTAAAGCTTGTAACAGTCGTCAGAGATTGAAAGCGCATTGTTCCTGAGATCTACAGCCCGGCTTCCTGAGAGTAAACTGTTCAGTTCTTGAATCAAAGCTGTGGCCTGTGATCTCTGTGCGTCTTTCAGCCTTGAACATGTTACTCCAGTGCACTGTGTCCCCCAAGTACACACAGACACTAACTGATGCGATTGCGTGCCTTAACTTGCAGGTGAGTAGCTGGATTTCTAACGAGCCTGCCACACTTAACATGCACTTTGACTTGAACCAGTTTGTGAGTTTATTGAGCTGATCTGTTGTAGTACATGTTATAAATGGTTGCTTTTATTTTTGACAGTGTTTTCTAAATACTATCTTCCAATTATAGTACTTCAGAAAATGGGTAATTTAATTGTGTGCTTTAATTAGAGCAAATACTCTGCCACCAAATCATTAGTATAGAAAAAGCATGACAACTTTTGCTTGTGTTTTGTAGCTTTAACAGACCGAAGGGATTGCAATTCAATTACTGCCTATAGAAAGATAACCACTTAATTAGTAAGAAGCTGGGCTGCTGAAGGAGAAAGGGAAAAAGAGCCCGAGAGAGACCTCATGTGTTGGTAACAGGTGATGACAACCCAAAATGGTCATTCAGAAATGTGACCTCTCTCAGCCAGGAAGGATGTTCCTCACTTTACTTTCTCAACAGTAGTGTTTGAAAAAGAACAAATTGTTTTTCAGTACTTTCCCCTTGCAAGTATAGGCTGACTTCACTTTTTTTATCTCTTTCTACACTCCTAGAATGTTTGTTTCTCTGAGTGCTTACTCTGTGCGTGTGAGCGGCAATAACTGGAGAAGTTTGTTGTGTCACTGGGGCAGGGAGCAGGAATTCATCCATGATCATGTTCTTGCTTAACTTTTCTCCAGCTTCTCCTTGGCACTGCCGGTGCCTGTGCAGCATGTCCGAGGATGTGGCAGTACAAACGCTTGTGCAGCCATGTGGTAAACAGGTTTGGGAACAGATCCAGCTGAAAAGTAACTTTCTGCTTTGGGCTGGCTTCTCTGTAGGTCGGGTCCCGTACTCATTTCACTGTGTAGCCGTGCACATGCCTGTACTGGTGCCTTGCAGGAAGCAATGCCAGATGAAAGTTGAGTGGGGTATACAGAAGGGATGTCAACTTCCCCCTTACTAATAAAACAAGTCCTCATTTCCAGAATGACCATTGTGGCATTTGAAGTTGGGCTGTGGAAGAAGGAAGGATTCTGTTCTCGCCTGCGTTTTCTCTTGCTGATAGAAGCAAACTGCAGGCTTCAGCTATGTTTATACTTGGGAAGATAGTGTTTTAACAACTTATCTGCCTAGTCAAAGCCTTCAATGATTTTCCTGGGTAAAGGGAAAGCTGTGATGACTGGATTAAAAATATCAACTACGCTTAGTATTTAATGGGCTGCTTTGATGACCTGCTGTGGCTGGGAATGCAGAGCTGGTGATGAATGGAGAACTAATCCAGGCAGAAAATAAACCCAGTTCAATAAGCAGCATCCCAGCTGGCACCCTCTCTGACAGCTTCTGTTACCAGTGTGTGCGGTTGTGCGTGGGAGCAGAACCCTATTGATTAGAAGAATTGAGAGCCTCAGTCTTCTTGGGGCATCTGTAATAGATCTGCTCCAGCCTGAAAGTTTGTACTCTAATCTGGCTGATCAACCAGAGATGGATCAGTTACAAAAGCAGGGGTGAAAAACAGTCTGGCAGCTAATGAAACCAAAATCAGGCTGTCCTTTGTAGATGAAAAGGAGAGCTGGGTTTTGCTTCCCGGGAGCTAGTCTGTATAATCTACTGTTAGTATTATTCTCTTGAAGGTGGGAGAGTTGATGTCTTCCACATCACTGTGATATAAGTAGTTCACAGATTTCTTCTAGAGTAAGAAGTAGGAATGAATTTTGGGAGCTCTTCCTGCTGTTCTTGCTTCTACTGACTTACTGGGTGGCATTGTGCCCATCATAAAATCTTACAGTATTTTAACGTCCCTCTGAAGAGCAGCTCACATGGGGAACATAGCACTAATTTAATGAGTTTGCGCAGTGTTTCGAGCTCCTGGATAGAATGTGCTGCAAAAGGGCAACACAATCTCTAGCACAGATCCCACTTAAAGCACAGGTCATCCCTTTAGCCTCTCCTGCCTCAAGAGTTAAGGTGGCATCCTGGGACATAAGCAACTTATTTTAGGCTTAGGCTAAGAAGGCATCTGCCAGGAATAATTAGAGTGACCAAAGAAAAGCTTTGTGTTACTGGAGAACATGGGCCGCCTGACAGTTGTGCTTTTCTCTGCTCTTTATCTTGAAGGTGCACTCCCTTGGCAAAGCCACCAGATGTCTCAGGGTCTGTTCTTGCAAGCCCCTCTCGACGCACAGGCTGCCTTTAAAAGCCCGGGGAGAGGAGGAAAACAGGCAACTACTGCTTTAGGCAGTTGTGTAGTTTCCATTGTTTGGCCCCAACGTTAAAGCTTAAGGAGATGAAAACTAGAATATGCTGCAAGGGAACAAATGCTAAAAAGTGCCACCAGTTCTTGGCATTCTGTTGTCACTTTTTTTAATCCATGCAGTTTCAAAAAAGCTTTCCAGCCGTCTAGGGATCCTTTCTCCTGCTGCTGAAATACTGCCATGGGGATGGGTGTAAGCAGCGGCTGTAAGTAGTGCATGCAGCCCTATTGTTTTGGGACAGGAAATTAAGAATAATAGAAACTTTGGGAAAGGTGATGGGCGCTGACTGTCATGTCAAGTGCAGAGCAGCCAGGGCATTGGGAGAATATGCAGCAGCCTACAGCTCTTCTGCCAGGGGGTTCCTAACTTTTTGTAGCCACTTCAGAGTATTATTCTATTTCTGTCACGCTTGTGAGATCTCCAGCTTAATTTCTGTGGAGTTTGCATCCTGTTTCAGGTCTCAGTTGCAGCTGGTCATTAAGCAGAAGAATCTTCTGGGGGTTCTTTGCCCCCTCCTGTTAGGCAGTTGGAGGAAGGTGGCTTCCTTGGGAGGTGCAGTGCAGCTCTGACTCTGCCTCTCCGGTGCATGTGTACCAGGGAACAGGACCGCCTGTGCGGCACCTCTCCAGTTGCACTGGAACTGCGCTGCAGTCCTGGCATGGCATTTACCTGAGAAGTGTTTAACCTTGAAGCTTCCTTAACTCTGCCTTCACGTATATGGTGATGGAGTACTGTGTGTGTGGGATGCAGGAAATGCTGGACAGTGTCCCAGAAAAGAGGTTTCCAGTTTTTCAGGCTCATGGGTAAGTACAGTTCTGTTCCTTAGCTGCGTTAGCCTCTTACCACTGTGCTCTCTTGAATTCAAGAGCACGTTCTACTCTGTTGCTTAGACTGCTGGCTGCACGTTAAAGTAAAACTGGCTTTGTCTAATAACTGCATCTTTTACATCCATTGAAAAAATGAAAAACTAATGAAGTGGTGGCAGGGACAGCCCTTAGATTCTGGGAAGAAAAAACGTCTTTCTATTGAATTTTCTGCTGCTTTTGTTTTGCATTGCAAGGTACGTGACAACCCTTCCTGGCCCCTTTCCTACAGCTCTGGCGTTCAGCGAGGATGGGCACAGTGGAGGAATCCATCAGGACTTGCCCTGTCTAAATGGAGGCAAGCCATACAGTTCGGTGTCAGAAAAAGGATTAAAGGTCTTTGGATGGATTAGGGATTGGCAATATCCAGCGTGATCTGTTAGCTTGTTTAGTTAGTAGATAGGATAAGCAGAAGCCCCTTTCACTCTGCAAGTAAAGCAACCTTAGAATTCTGGGAATAGATGCAAGAAAATTGTTGTGTATATCAAATCAGTGCAGACCAGTAACTACATAATTTTATGGTAAGTAAGTAAGTACAGCAAAACGCTCCTTTCTGCTGGCTGAAGGAAACTTGCTAGCTTAACTTATCCTAGACTAAAGCAGGGGTCAGAATTAACTATCAGGTCTGTGCCAGCGTGGTGCTCAGCACTTACAAAATAAGCAGACTTGTGAAGAGGGCTTTGGTGTGGAGGAGCCCGGGGTCTGAAGTGGTTAGCACGCTGCTGCAGAGCTCTGCCAGGTAACTTCTGCCTTTGCCAGAAGATTAAGTGCCATTTCTTACACACCACAGTTCAATCTCAAATTCCTCATCAAATGTAAATGTATTTCTGACTTGTGTCCAATGACAGCACTCTTTGCTTAATGTATTATCAGTAGTTCATGTAGTCTTAATCTATGGAAGTGCTTGACTTTTGTTCCTCTAACTCTTTCTGCAGGTACTTTTGTCAGCTTATAGACGGCTTAGAATACTTGCACAGCCAAGGGATTGTCCACAAGGATATAAAACCGGGGAACCTCCTGCTAACAACCAACGGGACACTAAAAATATCCGATTTAGGCGTAGCAGAGGTATGTGAGAAGTGCAGCAAAGTCAGGAATGTGGGAAGCGTGACATTCTAGATGTAGGTCACCTTTGTGGTGTCAATTGATTTATTTAGGCTTTCGTTCTGTTAAACTTGCAGAGTGCTCTAGAGTGACTCTGAATATTTATTGCAATTGGCAAAACACTTTTGTTGACAACAGACCAAAACTTCCTTCCGGGATGCATGTAGGGGAAGACATCATCTTAGACAAACCAAAAGTGTGGTGAAATGGTGATAAGCTACATAACTGTATCCTTCTTATTAGATGAAGCCTGTCTTAACTAGGTAGGAGAGGTGCAAGAATTGTCACTGTTGGCATGTAGTTGCTGTAGTGGCATGTTCTCATGATATGTAAGTGGATGTTCAGTAGCAGAGTTTTCCCCCTTTTTTTCTCCCAGGTGAAACTTTTCTGACAGTTACAATTTGTCTGCCTTGAAAGTTTGAAACTAACGTGTCTCTTCTGCTGCAGGCATTGCATCCGTTTGCAGAGGATGACACATGCAGAACGAGCCAAGGGTCGCCAGCATTCCAGCCACCAGAAATTGCCAATGGCCTTGACACCTTTTCAGGCTTTAAAGTAGACATCTGGTCCGCAGGGGTCACGCTGTAAGTGCCCATGCAGCATCCAGGCATTGCAATTAAAAAATTACAAGCCCCCAAATAGCTCAGTCTTGCGCTATCTGCTGTCATCGCGGCTTTTCTGGATGTCGTTGCGGGGAGCAGGGAGGGTGGATGTGTGTTGATCGCCCCTCTGGATGGGTGTGTGTTCCCCAAAGCGCTTGTAATTCTGAAGAAAGTAATCGTTACTCTCGGTGAGTAACTCTGCCAGCCGTTTCTCAACGTCAGAGATGCACAGCTACTGTCATAATAGAAACCACAAATATCTCTCGTATTTATTTTTAAGTTTCTTCCATCCCAGCCTGTCAGGGAGATGTCTTGGTGGTTTTGACTCATGTGAATGAAGAGGCTGCGATAAAGGAAGGCTAAGTTTAAGGAGGCATTCCAAATACTGTCAAATATTAATCTTTTAGTTTCCTCTTGGCTTCTTTGGTTTACATAGTCACAGAAGAACTGAGCACCCATTCTGGGTGCTTTTTCTCATACAGCTTCTCCTTCTGCCTTTACAGATACAACATCACAACGGGTCTATACCCCTTTGAAGGGGATAATATCTATAAATTATTTGAAAACATCGGGAAAGGTGACTACACAATTCCAGAGGATTGTGGTCCTCCACTCTCAGACTTGTTGAGAGGTGAGTCTCCCAACTGACTCTCAAAGGATGGGTAAACTCTATAGGTTTATATGCTCAGCTTGTATAGTGCCAGGGGCGAGCTTCATTCCAGGGATCCTGTGGAGATACAGGATCCGGGTAGGAAGGGAGGTTATGCTTACGAACCTTATAAGACTGAAAGATCTTTAACACTGAGCTACACCAAACCCCGGATGGGTTGCAGTCACTACTCTGTATAGAATTGGTTTTTACATTATGTTTCTTGTGCTCTGGGAAGCTTTTAAACCCAAAGATAAAGCCCACAAGAGACTAAACTTAAAATGGCATCATGGCATTGATGCGGGTTTTGCAAGTGAGAATACTCAATTAAATTCCTTGCCCAAGGTTTCTATAACGTGAAATACTGAGTACTCAGGTTCGGCTGTCCTTCCTCATCAGCCTCTGCTCTGAATTTATTTGCTTCAATCCCCATTGTCATCGTCTTCCCCCAAAATTTAGAGTCATGAGGATATTGGAGCAAAGTGACAAGTGCTTGCACAACACGGCTGCGGTAGAAACAGGAGTAGCGCTTTCTGGGTAGGAGAGGGGTGTGGGGTTTGTTTGTTTTTTTTTTGTTCCTGTCACTTATTGCAATAGAGGTTTAGTGTTGAACAATCTCTACTTTTGAAAGCCGAATAGTCAGGGCAGCAGTTGTGCTGTGCCCAGCAGCCAACCTGGTGGTGCCCATTTGGCAGCAGAGAGGATGCAATTCCAGCGGGTGGGAGATCCTGACCGGAGTTTCTGCTGCCGCACTGCTGAGGCAGTGCTCCCCAGCCCTCTGCACGGGCTTGCTCTCGTTTCTTTGTCTTCAGCTGTTTGTGAAAGGTCAGACCTCAAATATGAAATGCCACTGTCTTGTTTCAAGCTTATTTTTCTGGTTCTTGTGCTCCCCGGGGTTGGGAGGTTAGTGTGGGTGAAGGGCTGCGGGGCACTGAGCAGACCGAGGCAGGTTCCCTTCCTCCCGTCGGCAGGTCTGCTGGTAACACGGGTGTTATCGCTAACCCGGGGGCTGTGTCCCGTGCTGTGTCCTCTCTGTGGTCACGGTGCTGTTGCAGTTTGTGGCTAGCCAAAAGGTTAACAGTTTCGAAGCATTTTACGGCTGCGCTTCATGCTGCAAAAGGCAGCAGTTGTGCCTCCGCAGGAAAGGCTGCGCTCTGTGGGCTCCCAGCTCCTGCCTGGACGGCTGCGAGGAGCTGCAGCTCCAGCCTGGTCTCGCTTTCTCGACCTGTAGGGTCACCTCCACTGCGGGCCACGGCTCCGTGCGGTGCTGGGGACGCGGGCGTCCTCGCTCGGTGCCGGCTGCGTGCCGGGCAGCGGCGGCAGATGGTGCTGTCTGTCCGAGCTCTGCCTGCCGCTGCCTCCGCTGGGGCTCCCCTTGGCCCCCCCACTGCCGAGGAGCTGCCAGAGCCCTGCGAGCCCACTCAGAGGAGACTATTTTAGCTTCTCTGGCCCCATGCCGATTATGAGATAAGTTATTTCCATGTGTTTCAAAAAGCATTAACTAGCTTTAACAGCTTTCAGAAAGCATTGCATCGGGCACAGCCTCAAACTGCCCTGAGCGCAGCTGGTACCGCGGCCGTTCTGCGGGGACTGATGCGGCTGCTGCTCACAGCCTGGCACTCCTGATGGGTGTGTGTGTGTCTCGCGTCGCATCCGCCTGCCCTGGGGATCCATGTCCTGACCTACATGTGGTGTTTGATTTGTGAATGCTGACTCAAAACACGGCCTTTTTTATGAGCTTGGGAATTGCCCAAATGGAGTCCATCCTGTGGCCCATCTAGACGGGCCGCCAGTCTCCTGAAGCATCCCGCAGAAATCACTTGAGACTTGTGATAAGCCTCTCAGCTGCACTTAGTGTTGGCCCCCGGGGAAAATGAGCGTGGCGGTTGTTTCTCTTTTCTTGTCCTGGGGATATTGATAGCTTAAAATCATATGCTTCATTAGGAGAATAACTCCCTCTTTAGTTCTCTTTCCATCTCCTGGATGAGACCTGGAGTCAGAATCTCCTGCTCTTCCTTCTGCCCCATTTTAAACGGAGGGGCCTCACACCTGATGCCCTTTGTCCAAAACTGTCCATCTCTTCAGCCTGCGTTGCTTCCTTCATCCTACCTGCTGTCTCTCTTCACCCCTTCTGTGTTTGAACACTACAGAGATGCAAGTCGTGTGTGTTTGGTAGGCGGAGGAGTTGCCCAGGGGGGATGTCTGTGTCTCTCTATCAAATTGGACCCCTTCTTCCAGGGTGGTGGGAAGCCCTAAGGATTCTGTGTACTGTTCTCCCTCCGTCCCACCCAAGAACACTCTCCCACCACTTATCTTGTTGCATGCACCTGTTACACAGTAAAAGCTGGCAAGAACTCCTGATATTATCCTTGTTTGCTTTAACACGCTTTGCTTTTTCTGGTGGTCAGAGTACCCAGCGGACCTGAGGGGACTGAATTCCGGAGTGGGACTGCCCCGGCTCCCTCCGCGCGGTGGAGGCCTGAGCATCCCCGCAGCCCAGCAGAGAGCAAGGCTGAGCCTTGCCGTGCTGCTACTACGTAGCTATGGTGACAAAACCCGAATGCTTTATTTAGTTCATGCTTTTCCTCCAGAACATCTGCATTTCCTGGTAGGTGCCCGCTCCTTCTGCGGCAGGTTGAAGCTGAATCAAAAGCCTGCAGATCAGATACTGTCAATGGCTGGCTGATGCTTTTATATGAGCAGCACAAACACCCACAGCTCGGCTCTGTCTCACTAGAGACTTTGTTTCGCCTTTGCATTGCTTTTAAAAGACTCTTAAAGCACTCTGCAGTGCTGCAAGCATTTGTTCTGGTTTTATTGTAAGGAAGAATTCAGTACGCTGCAAAGTGCTTGTTTCCTCTCTGGCTGTAAGTGCTGTGGTGACCACAGTACCAGTCTGGCTGTGAAGCAAACTCTAGAATACACTTTTTTTTAAGTTGTTTTTTTTCCTGTTCTTCTGTTGACTACTTTTTTTAGTGGTTTTTTTACTCCCCTCCTCCTTGAGCTGGTTTTTATTTCTTTGTTCCTCTTTCTAGATGAAGCAGAATTTTAGAGGACTTAAAGCTTCTGTCATATTTGAATTGTAAAGAGACTTGCATGACAGTGTATTTCAACAGATTAGTTGGGATGCTGCTCCTGTTTTTGTCTCCCTAATCAGGGATGAAGCTTTATTTATACTCTTCACTGGTGGAAAAGAGGAGGGCTAGCACTGTTCTGGCCTCTGGGTACAGTCATAAAGATGTGTCAGAGTAGAAGAAGCATTTATAAATAGCCTTAAGGTTCTTCTGTCACCATCTGCACATGACTTATCAACTTGTGTGCAGTTTGCTTCTGGACAAGAAAATGCACAATGTCAGCTTTTCTTTCTCCTTTTCTAATATACTTTTACCGAAAGAGAAAGCTCTGAGACTGCAGTCTCTGCATTAAGCGTATGGATTTATTTCCAGGCTCTGCTACAGACTTTATGATGAGGCACAAGTTGGTTGGTTCCTCAGCATTTTGGTTTCTCGCTTCTGTATCACTGCCGTGACCTTTCGTTACAGGGATGGTGAGAGGATGTGCATCCTGATGACAGTGGGATGCTTTAATTGTGTAGTAGCAGGGAGTCCCCGGCGCCCACAGCCAGGCAGGCTGGCGTCTGTAACCCGGCCAGCGGCAAGTCTTCCGCATGTGTTTGATCAAAGGCTCGAGGTTTGCCTGCAGAGGGAGTTTATGGTCAGAACGCCTGGCTGTGCTTACGGAGGATGAAGGAGAGGGAAGAAGTCCTGTCTCATTTTACAAATTGGACTTAGACTGGTTTTATATGGGTTGTTTTAAATGTTGATAAGAGTTGGAGACTGAAGCGAAATCCAGGCTGAGTTCACTAACTCCTGCTGCTGGATTTCTTCCTGCTTCTGAAATGACACACCTAAGATTGTGCTGTCTGCTAAAAACTAGATGTTCTGCTCCGTGATACAATGCTATGTTTGTTCAGGATTATTGGAGTGTGTGGGCTGGAGTCTCTAAGGAGCTCAAGACAGGTTCGTGGTCTCCAGTTTCCAGATTGCCACTTGACATAGTCTGAGAGTGCTGGCGTGCGGCAGTGGGCACAATGTGCCATGTATGGGCACCGCGAATCCTTCTGAAATACTGTGGGAGCAGAGGTTTGCGAGTCAGGTGTCCTCCTGAAGAATCGCCCTGTTCCAGTGTGTCTCATCTCTACTCGCGGATAAACTGCGTGGAAATCTTTACCGTAAATGGTAGAGAGTATGTGTGGTTACTGTGGGCAGACGCTCTTAGATGACTTGACTGGTGAATAGTACATGATGTTTTGTCTTGATGAAGTCTCTTTTCAGTACAGGACTTCAGCCACAGCGCTGCCATGAGTGACTCAGAGCTGAATGCATGAATGTACATTTTCGGTGATTGGACTTCCCATTTTCTTTCAAACATTGCCCAAAATATGGTCCTTTTTCATTAAAGTAAATATTCTTCTTTCTCAATTATCTTCTTTATGTCTTTTCATCACTTGAGAATCATACGGCTCTCTGCGCCATAGCTGTTTGTAACTGGTGCTGTTGGGGCCTCTTCTAATAATTTACCTGGGAACTTTATCCTCTGCTTGTACTAGTTTCATCTGGTAAATGCCTTAAACTTCTCTGTTAGCCTTGTCATTCCTTAAACAGTATTTGAATTGCTGCGTGTTTATTTTTCCCTTTGGTCAGGGTGAGCTGCTTATGAGGGTGCTCCAGCTCCTCCTCTGCAGCGCCCTGGTGAAATTCATCCCAAAGTGAAAGCGCGGGAGCCATGAGAGAGTCCCACTGCACTTCAGACTTCTGTGAAGAGTCTCTAGTTGTATCTGCTTGGATGTGCAGAAGTTTATCCTGCAGTCGATGACAGCAAGCTGGATTCTAAAATCACTTTGAAACGTAGTCTTTAAATAAATAAATTGGAGGGGGAGCTGTGTGTCCTGACTTACCTGTTTCTGTTTACGTGAGTAGGATAACCTAGGCAGCACTTGCTTTGGTGTCCCCTAGACTTCATGTAAGATCTCTTTGTAGTCCTATTTCTTTAAAAAAAAAAAAGAAAGCAACACATCGGCAGCTCAGCTGTGAAACTACTGTCTAATAATCTTATTAATAGGTCATTTAATTAGGTGGGGGATTTTTTTCTCTGAACCGCCTTCCCAACTTGTTTTCCAATTATTACTACTTTTCTTGTAAGGTGAGGAGAATTTACGTCTGAACGTGAGAAAACCCCTTTACTGCAAGGGTGGTTGAGCACTGGAAGAGGCTGCGTAGGGGGGTTGTAGAGTTTCCGTCCTCAGAGATGTTGGAAACCCACGTGGATGCAGTGCTGGGCAAGCTGACCCTGCTTTGAGCAAGAGGGTTCCACTAGGTGATCCCCAGAGATCGCTTCCAACCTCAGCTGCCCTGGGATTCCGAGAAGGCTGCAGGGACTGCTGCGGACACACGCTGGAGTACAGAAGAAAGGAGGAATGCACGCTGCAAGGACTCTTGTTGTGGAGAAAGTCCCTGATAAAGGCTGTGTTCAGTGTTAAACTGATGATTATTTTTTTTAAATGTAAGGCAGTTTGTTTTGTAGTACTCGCTGAAAAAAGGCAGGCTTTCTCCAGCGTCAGTTCACCAGCAGTGGCTAAGGTGGGGAAACAACTTGGAGTTAGCCCTGCAGAAACACCCAAATGTTGCATTACAAGCGTTGCAGCACTTTGCAGGACAGCAAGATTCAGGAGCAGATCGCTTCTCTGGTGAAGATGATTCAACTGTATCTTCCCTTCTCTTACCCTAAACGTGAGACCATCTCAAAATACACTTCCAGGGGTGGTCCCCGGTAGCAGATCTCGCAGCTGAGCCATTCAGCTTTTGGCACTCTCTTTAATCACCTCCTGCCACATACAGTTTTGGTCTGTAGCTGCAGCCTGCGCTGCTGGGTGCTTGTTTGTAGGGCTTTAGCCTGTTCAGGGGAGAAGGTACCAGGGATAAGGAACTGCTCTCAAGGTGTAGAGCTCTTCAGTAGGGAGCTGTTGCTGTAGCTCCAGTCAGGCTCAGCCATGTAACTCTACTGTAGCCGTACAGTGGTTTTTATGGTCTCGGCAAGGGAAGTGTAAATTTCCGGCGTGCTCTGTCTAAAGTGCTCTGAAGACTCTAGTGCCTTGAGTTCATGAGGCCAGATGCCTGGGATGCACTTGACCTTCTCTAACATGGAGAGGTCTTCCCGTGTTTCTTTAACCAATTTCATAGTGATGTCATGTGGATCAGTAGTGACCCCATCTGCCTTAAAGCTATTAGTGCTGTCGTCAGCACCAATAAACCTTTACAAATTGCCATGGCAAACTGTATTTTGGTTTCTGGAGGGAAAATAACTTCAGTCTTTCCGCACTATACCTTTCCTTTGCCCATATTCATTACTGTTAGTAATGTGACAGAAACTGAACTGACAAGGAAGATGTTCTGGATCGGCTTTTGTTATCGAATGTGCTGTTGGTGATTTATCTCTCCCATTACCTTTGTTCAGCAGTACTGCAGAAACTCATCTGCAAGGCCCTTGCAACTTCTTACTTGAACTACAATGTCTCTTTCCAGACCTCCCTTCCTAAGTGTCCATCCAACTGTATTTCCTGTGCCTGTGTTTTCACTGTGTCCCTGCGCTGGCTCTCCCCAGCCTCTGCACAGTTTGCTCCTTGTCCTGACTTTCTTAACTCGTGTTTGATGGTCTGTTCTGCTCCCTAGCCTTTCTTTTCTTTTGGTTGCTGGAGGCAGGGTCCTCCTGTTCTCTCGCCTGTTTCCAAAACCTTACTCTTTGTACTACCTGTGCAAGACTCAACAGTGCGAGTGCTTCAAGAGCGACAAGGGGGTATCATCCAGTTAAAGCAAAACTCCTTGTAGTGTACGGAGTGAGACTTTGTTAACATTCATTAGGTGAATACATTCTTGGAACCTTCACTGGAGATTATCTTGGATGCTGCTGGCTGAGCCTTGTTGGTCCCATGGGCTCGTTTCTGAAGAATATGACAAAATGCACTACATCCCTTCTGTTGAGTTGTGAAGCTTTCTAAAGACAGTGGAGCAGAGTGGGCATCTCATGAGTCTGTTTAAGGAATCCACCTCCCTCTCTCCTAGAGACAATACAGATAAACTACTCTTCCTCTCCCCCCTCTTCTCACCCCACCCCAGTTGATGATACCAGAAACCAAAGTCCTGACTCAGGCAAAAGGATGGACAGTAGGATTTATTTTTTGTCAGTTCTCCCCAGCTTTACTTCCAGAATAGAATTCTACTAGACTAGAGTTTCTGGGATGCTGAGCACCTGGATATATCCTCTGCCTAAGGGTTTGGCTCTTCCATGGAGAAAGTTCAGTAGCATTATCTGTGAAATGCAAAGTCTTGATGTTCTTTGCCTGGAGACATGCTTGGACACATGATCCAGGGCTGTACAAGCGTCTGTCCCCGCAGTGTGAAGGAGGGAAAGGTCATATCCACTTTGCAGGTGGGGAAACTGAGGAATAGACTTGATCAGGTAGTCAGCAATGGAGTCGGGATTTTGTGCTGAGCTTCCTGTGGCTGATGCAGCAGATTCTTCCTGGAGGTAAAGGCTCCCAGGGCTGCCATGAGGACTGGACATGCCAGTCGCTGCTGGGGGCGGGAGGTGGGAGGGAAGGGTAGAGCTTTATGCTTCCTGTCTTCAACTTGGCTGAGAGCATCTGTGATCACACCTGGACTTTTTTTCCTTCTTTTCAGGGATGCTTGAATACGACCCAGCCAAGAGATTTTCAATACAGCAGATAAGGCAGCACAAGTGAGTGTTCAGCTTCTTCCTATTAGTCATTCTCTTTCTGCTTCTTATGCTAATGTACCTGTGCTATTGCTCTCAACTCATTTTTCCTTTTGACAGCAGACACATGGAAGTCGCTAGATATCCTTCCTCCAGCTCTGCTGGAGCTCTGGCAACCTCTACTTGGCTTTTTTCCTCCTATTAGAGCATCCGGTTAAAGCATTTGAATTGCTAACCGGTAAATAATGAATATGTTGAAAATATGTTTCTAGCGTGACTGGTTCTTGGTAATTAAGGGTTCTGGATAATTTTTTTCAGAGGTCAGCTAGTGCCAGTGGAGCAGAAGAACAGGGGATCCTTAAAGCTGGGTTATTGAACTAGGACTGCTTGGTAATGTGTGTTAGTTCTGGTTTTCTGGACAGTCTGGTGACAGAAATATCCCTTGGTATTTGCTCCATATGGAATCAGTATGTGGAGAAGCGTTCCAGGACAATAGGATATTTTTTTTCTTTCTCTTTAATGTCATACTCCTCCCTCCCCCATATCCTCCCCCTTTATCCTTGCTATTGTCGGGGAAGGGGGGGAGGGGGGGAAGGCCCCGTTATCTCTGAGGGGTTTTTTTTTTCCCCCCTGAAAGGATCTGTTTGAACATGCTGCCTCTGAGCAGAGATTTCCTGGGCGGATAAAAGTACAAGAACAAAAAGCATCATAAGGATGCTTCATCGCGGAGGCTGCATTAGCTTATCTCCTATTTGAATAGGAAGTGCTTCTGAGGACACGCAGAGCTGCCTGCTGGACCGCAGCTGCGCAGCAGAGGTCCTGCCTACAAGCTTGCCCAGAAAGCTTTCGGGAACCTTGTAAAAACAAGGCTCTGATCCTGGAAGGTGATGGGCCTGCTTTGTGCTGCCTGCAGGCAGGAAGAGCACTATTTTCTTGTTCTGTCTGGAAAAAAAGCAGCAGTGGGAGCCATGTGCTGTCAGATGATGGTCCCTGGTAGATGTTAGGGCATGGGAGGCATCTGCAGGAGCCACAGAACAAAACCTGACAGGCTTGAACTGCACTGGTGTTCTGCAGAGGACCAACTGCGACCTACCCCTGATGAAGATCAAAGGCTGGGGAGGCAGGTCTTATGTAGCTGCCTGGTCAATTAATTAAGCAGTCAGGTTCTCTTTTAATAGTAGCCAAGTGCTGTGCATTGGTTGTTTCACCGGGTCTGGGAGATGATAGGAGCAGGCATTTGCTTTTCAAGACTGCCTTTCCCCATGCACATGCCTCCCAGTAATAGTGGGCCATAGAAGAGACTGCTCGGGGCTGCCCTCTGAAAGCACCATATAGAGCTGGTCTTCGAAACAATAGCTCCTGCTGTTACTGACTGTCCTCCTCTCTACCACTGAGCATTAGGGCGCTTCAAGCTAGACAGCAAAGCACTGTATGCTTTTGTACTTGGTAATGAAGTAGTTGTCCCGTTCATTACAGCTAGTCGTGGGGTTGGTGATCAGCTTGCCGTGCAGTCAAACCGATGCTTTGTCAGAAAGCACTGCAAAGAAGCATGGCAGGAATTAAGTCTATGGAGTACATTAGTAGGTGTTGAGAAAAGCACTGAAAGCACTTTCTTTCCTATCAATGCTGTGGGTCCACGGGCTGCAGTGAACGGCCCTTAAGCGTGGGGCAGTGTCGTTGGCTCTCGTGTCACTATCTGCTAGGTATTTGAGCTAGTTATCCAACTCTATATACTTGATTTTATACTTCTCCCATGTGGCAGTGAGTTTTTGCGTCAGCTTTGCCCAGCTGGAAGCAAAGAGGTTTCTCTAGAGACCCTGCCTGTAGCTCGAAAGCCGGAGAAACTGGAGCACGCTTGTGGCACGAAGGGCAGTCGCAAATCTCCCGTGCTCTGTAGGCACAGCCTGCCCTCTAATTGTGCACAGCTGCTGGTGGTGAGGCGTTTCATCTCCTAGTGCTGAGAGGGGCTGAAGAAAGACTCTACCTGCAAGCACAGGAGCATTTCCAAGACTTAGTCTCTTATTAGTTTTCTGTGAGCTTAGCCAGTGCTTCTTAACAGGCTTTTCTCCCCTATTAGTAATTGCCTCCTTCCTCCTGCTGTGGCATCCTAATAATTACATCAAGCACAGCAGAGCTTGCAGCCTTGGGCTTTGGATGTGTCTGTCCATCTCCTTTTTGTGGAGTAGCATTGTGCTAAAGAATCCAGTGTTTGGTTCTCCTGGCTTTTCTTTAAATAGAAGAGCAGCTTTTAGCCCCTATGCTTAACCTGACCCTGATTTTTTTCTTTTAAAAAGATTGAACAAAACAATCGGAAGGACGGCGGGTAGCCATTCAGATATTGTCGGAGGGTTTTTAGAAAGCATTTTAGTAAGAAAAGATTTGATTTCTAGAATCCTTAGATTTCTAGTGTGTGTGGGAGTAATAGTCATTAATGATTTTGGGTTTCTCTACACTCCTCCCACAAAAGCATGCGTTGAGGCACAGGAACTAGACTATGGAAACATCAAGCGACTTACCCGGGCTGCCCTGCTGAGGCGGATACTGGCTCAAACCAGACTTACCTGGTGCCTCTCCACGCTGCTGGAAGTCTCCTTTTATGTCGTTGAGCTGATGTTGCTGGTGACTTGCTCATATGGACAGTCGAGATTGTCAAAAGTGCACTGAAAATCAACAGGAACAGCACCTATGTCCCGGGCAGCGGTTTTCGCAATGGAGCCAAACACTGATAGAGCAGCTCGTGTCAGCATGATAGGAAGGGGGTGTGTTCCCCTGTCCCGTGGAGAAGGGTGATCCCAAGGGAAGCGTCACGGAGCAGGCGTCCTGCGGCCCTGGAGCTGGGTGCTCTGGATCCATCCAGAGCTGGATAAACAGCTCGCACTTCACGTTCCATAAAGTGATGTTTGTTGCCCTGGTGGTGGGATCAAGGATAAAAGGCTTAGTCGGTGGGTCAGGGGAAACACTGAGGAAGTGTTGGGTATCGTTCCGTGAAGCAGCAGAGCTGCAGGAGGCAGAGAAGGCAGCCAGGCACGTGTTTATTGCCCAGCGATGGTAATTCTGCTATTCCTCCCTTTATTCTTGTCAGCTACTCCAAATGCTTCCCCCCCCATAGTGGCAGTCCTGTCTGAAGAATGCTGTAGGCAGAGTCTGCTTAGTTTTATCCCTGCCAGCTGCCTTCCTCCTTCACCTCTGTAGCAAACTCTTGCATCAAACTCATGTTTCTGCACTTTGTTTTAATTCGGCAGGACAAAGCTACATTCTCTTCTCTGCTTTCAGAGGCTTTTCAAACGTAGTCAATCTGTGCAGTGCAGACCTATGAGTTGTAAATGGAAATGAATTAAAACTCTCTCAGCCTGTCATCGAAGAGTTTATGAACTGCCAGAAGCTGACCCCTGAATAACAATGACAGAGCCTTGAAACCTGCTCTTCCCAGAAGGATGTGGATAGGATGACGTTCAATGGAAAACTGATGCTTTTAGTTCAACTCTGTGAATATTTTGTACTCTTGGGGTGGGGGCATGGGGCAGTGAAGAAAACCTGCCAAGAGCCAGGGAGTTAGCAACCCGCTCCCCATAGATTATTCACCATCTCCTCTCTACCCCATGCTATTGCTGAAGGGCTTAGTGCTCGTATACTGCATTTTGAAACTAATTCACTGACCCTGCTGCAGCACTTAAAGTGATGAAGTGGATGCAGAATTCTACCTCTGTCCCTTGTTTCCAAGGCAACCATCTTGCCTTCCTTCTCCAGAAGTGTCACACTTAATTTGTTCAGTCATAGATACCATTGCAAGAGTTTATAGCAAGAAAGGGAAGGCACTTCCACCTCTTATTAGTGGAGGTGCAAATTAACCTGCTGGGCTAGTGTCTCCTACTGACCTCCTGGAGGCTGCCATGCCGCCTTCCTGGTGCTGCTGTTCACCCCAGCGTCCTCCCCAGGAGGCTCTGAGCGTAGCTGTTGGATGCTCTGCTGTGGAGCCCTTGGAAATCTGTTTGTTGCCACTGTAGATGCCTTTGCAGGCGCCAAGTGTGCTCCGTGCCTTCTGTGCCTGAATTTGAGGGAGCGTGAGGGGTTTCCCTTCACTCTGCTGCAGCGTGTATGCTGATGGGCTTTTCCTGTCCCTTGTCTGTGCTGTCGTGCAGTAACCTCCCCTCGGTGGGATGCACACACAAAAGCTCTCCTCCTTTCGCTGCTTGCCGAGGCCCCTGGCTCTGCCTTCCTGCCCTGCGGCAGGCACGCAGAAGGAATCTTCAGTTCTTCTACCCACATTCTGCAAATCGGTTTCACAATGCAACTGTGTGTGGTGCGTTAAAGGAATGTGAGTCTCCATCTGTGCACAGAACACCTCTCCTCGTAGGAGTCTGAACTGTGACCTTTGGCCCTTGCATCAGCTCAGGGAAAACTGCTTCTATTTCGTACGTATTTCTGTTGTTTTGGTGGGTTTTTTTTTTAATGAACCTGACTTAAGAACTTGGACATCTCTTGATGTTCCAGGAGTTGGAGCAATGATTGCAGGGACGCCGCTATAAATTTACTGCTAGCATGTGTTGCCTTTCCCCAGGGCATACCGTTGTGTGCCTTCCACGTTTGTCTGCGAGAGGACTGAATGAAAGTGGAATGCTGTTAGTCGCTTCTTGTGGTGGCGGTGACCTTCCAGTAAGCTTGAAGCCCTTACATGGTATCATGGGAGGTGGAGAATCATTCATAGCTGATCCTTTCTGGCAGGGTGGAGATCTGCAGCTTGGCATCTGGTTTCAGAGAAAATTGTCCATATACAAACCAAGGAAACTGAAATATTTGTGACCTAGAATGGGAAGTAAATTAGCTGTAAGTATTTGGAAGCTGCAGCTGTGCTTACTGATTCTTATTTTAACCTTGCTTATACCAGAACTTGAAAAGAGCGGAGTGATGACTTCTGATGTAAAATTCACACTTGGAAGCTGCAAACCAGAGAGGCTCGTCAAGCGTTGGTCGATTCCTTTTTTTTTTTTATTATTTTTTTTTTTTTTATTCAGTCCTTGACCCTTGCTGTCTTTTCTCCCTGTAGATTATAGCAATGCGTCTGGGCACTACTGCTTAACTGGCAGGATCACAATTAATACTTGTGCTGCTGCTGTCCGGAGTTTGTGCTTTGCAGGCATTCTCAACAAGCTAGCAAAGGAGTAAGAAACGATCTCCCTCGTACTGCTCCCTTCGCTGCCTTTCGAAGGGCTGGGGGTGGCCAAGAAACGTGTCACAGGCTGGAGAGGAATCTGCCTCTTCCTGGGGATGTTCTGGACAAGGGGTGTGTTTGAGATCACAAAAGCTTTTCTTTTCCCTTGGTGTTAAAGCAGCAGTCTGTGAGCACCAGGTTATGTTTGTGCCAGGGCAGTAGGCTCGGAAAACATCAGTGAAACTGGAAAGAAATGGTGAAATAGGGCACTCTGTCAGCAGCCCTCTGTGTTTTCGGGTCAGTGGTGAAGGCAGCAGGGGTGGACCGATGGGAGAGTTGCGCTGCAGAGAGTAGCTGCTTTTTGGCTTAGTCAGTGGCCAGTAGCTTCTTGAGCCAGATTAGGCGTTTGATGGAGCCAGTGGTCCTCAGCTGAAGAGCAAATCTTCACTAATAACATTTAGCACCAGTGTAGAAAGCAGAATCTCTGTCCCTGCTGGAAAATTGCTTGCCAGGAAATACTCTGCTACTCTGTACAGAATTGCTTGAGGCTCCTTCCAAGAGGTCTTTGATTTTCTTAGAACTTCAATGAATTTCTCTTCTCACTCTATATCCTCATTACCATATATGCATATGCAAGTATTTGAAATCACCTCCCAGAGGATAGAATCATTATGACTAGAGTACAGTGATTCAGGTTTCTGCTGCTAATAAAAACCTATTTTTACTCTCCTGGTAAGTAGGACAGAAGGAAAGAAAGAGGCAGAGCTGAAATACAGCAAAATAAAAACGCTAGTTGCTATAGACTTCTGGGCTTTCTCCCTTTAAAATACTCCTTTTAATGGCAGTCATTCTGATCTCATTTGTCCCGTATAGTCGATTTTCCTTAGGTCCCTGGTATTCGGGTTGGTTCCCTCTAGCTCCAGTGCCCCTGGCAGAAATAGCTGGTGGCTGTGTTGGGTCTTCTGTTCCTGTGCGCAACAATCCTGCCAGGCTGGATCAGCCCAGGCCGAATTTGCTGTCTTGGCAGTCACTTCCTTGATGAAAGCAGTCTCCCAAGGAAAGGAAATCAAATGATCAGATTAGGAGTGCTGTGTGCCATGCACATTGCCGAGGAAGCCATCCACGGGGCTCGCTGAAACTGTTGGCCAAAATCTAGTTATGTTGGACCTGCTCGCTTCCTGCTAGTGCAGTCGCTTGGGGTGGCCTTTTACTTAACTCTTGTAATGCCACTTCATGAACCAGAGGTCGTACTTGACAAATTAGATCTGTGTTCAGTTCTCTGCCACTTTCCTAAAACATGCTGCTTTCACTGCAGCTTCCAGCAAGGTCATGGTATGGCCATGGCAGAAGCGCCAGGGGTTCAGCATCAGCGTGTAGGTGGACCGTGCCGGCCTCCGAGCTGTTCGGGGTGTTCTCCATCCGCTCAGGCTGGTGGCGTGGAAGGACGGGGCATGATTCCTTGCATGACGTCGATACGCTCTGTGATTAACCAAAATACATTTCCGTTAAAACTTCAGGCTATAGGGACTACTTCACGCTTTATTTCTGAAAATGGCAAGGTGCTGTCTTTCTCATAGAGCAGCAGACTGACTTTAAAACTCAATCACTACTGAGAAAACAGTTTAAAGATGCTAATTGAGAAGCAGGGCTTCTGGCGAAGGGTTCACTCCTCCTTTGAATCCTAGCTGATTTGTCCCAGTAGCTACATTTTCATGTGTCTATCTCCTAACTCCTTGCTTTTGCTGGATAGTTTTGTTAGAATGCCACTTTTTTTTAGGCCTGCTGTCAAAGCAATGTAAGACTAGAATAAAATTATAATTGCAATTCTTCTGTGCAGGAGGTGCATCCAACCCTTACTTCCTAAAATGAATTTGGAACAGGAGTGATAAAAAACAGATGGCTCAGGTTTGTAAGAGCTCTTTGGTGACTGGCTTCAGGCTCTCCTCCGTGGCCGTTAGCCGGGAGTTACTGGATGCCTGTGCAAACTGCGGAGGGGGAGCGCTCGCGTCACATCAGGCTTGTCTAGGGCAGCCGTCGTCAGGCCAAGAAGTGAATATGCCATGAGGGGATAATTTTAGATCTTGCTCTGCTTTTGAGGTGTGTTTTCAGAGAGACCTTAAGTTGCTTCCTAAGGCAGCACCCTTTGGTAGCCTAAAGTAAACATGGAAAGCAGGAAAAAAGCTTAGACTTTCTAGGCTGCCTCCTGCTGTGAAAGGCTCTGAATGTCCCTTTGTGCAGGTAAGTGGCATCTGCATAATATTTAGCAAGGTGAGCACAAGAGTGCGGTTGATCTGGTGAGGCTTTTCTCGCCTTTGTTACTGTGCAAAGAGCAGGAAGAATAGGTCCCAGTGCCTTAACTGACATCCAACCCACAGCGGAGAAATAGGGGCGTTGATGTCGATGCCAGTTCAAAAGTTTATCCGGAAAGCAGACTGCAGGTCAGGAGCTGGTCCTGAATATGGGAGGCTTTGATGCTTTCTGACCGTTCCTTCATGTAGAGTGACCCGCCGGGGCAGGGCGTAAGAGCCTGGTGCGGTAGCTCTGCAGGACAGCCTCCCCACTGGCAGGGACAGCCAGCTGCTGGGCACGCCACCTCCAACGGCAGAACATCACCGTTTATCAGGGAGGGAGCGACTGGATGGCTATCGCCTGACCTTTTCATTTGCTGGCCACAGGCAGCTGATTCTCCCTGCTGCGGGACGTGTTGCAGGGGGGAGCAGTTCTTCTAGGAAAGTTTCGGTGCCCACGCGCAGCGCTGATAGATATCCCAGAGACAGTCCGGTTGGAACCTTGCTATGAAAGTATGATAAAGATGTAAGAGGCCACCCATATGGCTTCTGAGATGCTGCTGTCATACAAGCCCGTTGGATTCTTGATCTGATTAAGAACAGCTTTCAGAGCTGATAGCCTTTACTGGGCAGATGGCAGCACTATGGCTGCTGGTTTCAACGGTAATAGAAGTCCCCTGAGATGGAGGTGGGATAAAAAGATAAAGTATAAGCATTTTTGCTGTGGTCTTGTTGAAAACTGCCTGCTAAAGGAGCTTGTGAGTAAACAGCACTCTCCTTAGGCTGACGTTCTGCAAACTTTCTTTTGTCTTGTGCCGGGTTAGCCTCAACTTGAGGACAGAAGTTTCTTCTTTCCTGCTTGCTTTGACAATACAACTCGGGAGCTCTAGCAGCTCTGCTGATGTGTTTTGATTTATAGGTAGGTAGTTTGGGCTTGAGTTGGTGATGGAGAAAATGTTCCTGCCCTCTGTTTCCAGGCCCTGAGCTGCCCTTCTGTAGGTGTCCTGCACTCCAGTGTCTTGCAGCAGGATTCAGTGTGCTGACAGCTGGGCAGACCTGTGAGTTTCTCCTTAGCTGACGGAGCACCTCGTGCGGCGGTGTACACGGCTGTTGGTGTCCCTGCAGTGTTGTCAACAAGACAGACTTGCCTTTCTTGACACTTGCCTCTCTCGGTTGTTACACATTAAAAAACCTGCAGTGGCATAAAACTGGCTGGGAAGTTTTCCGTAAACAAACTGCACGTACCTTTGAATATTGGGGTGGAATGGGACCATCTCGTAGTGTCAAGGATTTCTCTGTGCCTTCTGAGAAGTGAAGCTGTGCTGATGAAACTCTGCTCTTGGACTCTTTGCAGTTGGTTTCGTAAGAAACACGCTCAGGCAGAGGCTCTGGTGCCCATCCCTCCCAGCCCAGAAACAAAGGACAGGTGGAGAAGTATGACGGCGGTGCCTTATCTGGAAGATCTGCATGGCTACAATGAGGAAGAAGATGATGACTTGTATGACATTGAAGATGATATCATCTACACTCAGGACTTCACAGTACCAGGTAGGAGAGAATGGTGCTGGGGTGCTGGGATGGGTAGGGCAGAAGTGGCACTCTTTTTTTTTTTTTGTCTGTTTAAAGGTTTTTAGGAAAGGCCTCGAGGTCTGAATAATCCTTCCAGCAGTGGAGGAGACTATTGATTATTAAGTGGTGCAAATGACGCATAGTGAGCGAGCCGTGATGCTCCGGATGCCTTGGTCCTTTATTTGATCAACCAGGATGCCCCTTCCTGCCCGTTACCCATATGCCAATTTCCTTCCTTCATCCAGTAATAGCTCGCTCCTGCTGGGCTCTGTGGTTTAGCACATTTAATTCTTTTGGCCAGTTTTGCTAGACTGAGTTATTTTGGAGCAGAGCCCTAAAGTGACTCAGTGTTCAGAGTAGATGGCACATCTGGGGAAGAAGGGTGCTTGTAGCTGTACGCTGAGGCTTTTGTTTTTTTTTTTCTGCTCCAGTCTCGGTAACTATCTGTTTACAGAATTGCTTCTTTCTTTATTAGGGATTTCCTGTTGTTTTAAGGTAAGCTAACCAGTAAGTACAGGGCTGCGTGTGGTTTTAACCGTGCAGTTCTTACAAAGTGGTGGTAATCGAGTAGCTTTCCTTCTTTGGCCTCTCTGTACCTGTACGCCACGTAGCTTGTGAGCAGAAGGCTGAAGGGCACGTCTGTGGTAAGACTAAAGACAAAGGCTGCTCAGCTTTACAGTCGTTGTAGCTGCGGAACTGTATGATCAAGGCAGCAGTTTCTTTGTCTCGCTGCCTGTGTTCTCACTGCCCGCATCAACAGAAACACGAGTTTCTAGATTAATTGCTCCAGCCTAGTTTAATTGTTTTGGAGGGACGGTTTCAAGTACCATTTGTAGGGATGCTGCTTTACTTTACCACAGTGTGATTGGGGGTACCTGTGACTGGCCTTCCCTTGTGATAAGGAAAGCCCTATTTTCTGTAGCTCGAGGCCAAGCAAACTGCTTTAGTTTTTCAGTAATGACGGCACGGTGGGCTTCTGTGCACCTGAGTAAAAGCAAGATCTGGTTTTACCAAATCTTGCACCTGCGGACCTTGGTTGTCTCTTGGTTTACTGGTTAGGCAGCAATGCTTTTCTGAAGCTTTGTCATGGAAGAATAAGGTGTCAGGCTGTGAATTGTAATAAGCATCAAACTCTACCAATGCCCAAAATTTCTCTGGGCAACGACTTGAAACATGATGGGCTTCCCAAGCGGCGCCTTCCGAGGGGGGAAGGGGGGATGCTGCTCTGAGCCCAGCTTGCTAAGCCGGCGCTTCGCTCCACGCCGTCTGACATCCCTGGGTGGCAGTCCCCAACAGGGCGGCTGCTCAGATGTTCAGCCAAAGGGATATGTAGGTGGGTCGGAGGTGGAGCCTGCCAAGATGAAGGGAGTCTCATCAAAGTGAAATAGATTTATTTCCAAGTGCTGATTCACTGGTGACAGTCGGGTAATTTATAACCTTTTCTAATAGAAGTAATGTCCCAGTGCCAGCTGGGTGACCTGCGGAGCTCTGTCCTTTGCTCTCTTCTTACATCCTGCAGACTTTTGTGCTAGAGTCTGACCAGGGCCGGGCCTTCCCTCCCAGCTCAGTGGAGGCTTTTAAAAGGGAGGGATCCTCTTAAAAATGCGATCGACTCACCGAAGCACATACTTGATTGCTAGGGCCTTTCTAAGCACAGAAGCAGGAGAGAGGAGGAGTTGCCAGATGCTTTCCCCGTTGTCAGAGGTTAGCTGTTGTCCTCTGCAAGAGCTCTCGCCGGGAACAGCCCACGTGTAAGTGCCCCAGACATAATTCTACAGAATTTTTGGGGCTGGAAGCACCGTCACAGACAGTGGGGCCTGAGCACAGTGATGAGGCTGCCAGGCTTGAAAATCCCTAACCAGCATCGCTTACATCTCTTTTTAATTTTACATTTTCCTTTCTGACCTGGTTTCAAGCGGCAGAAGGAAGGCACGGTTGGTCTGTGTGTGCCCGTAACCACCCTCGGAGGGGCAGCCATCCCAGCTGATAACCTCTGAGAGAGCAGATCTGTTCCTCTTAGTACTTGACTATCTTGCAGCCAACCCAAGAGCCCACAGGACAGTCTGTTACTGCTGCTTTGGTGCCAGTCTGGAGAATAAGCGTGTGTGTCTCTAACAGTGCTCTGTTGCTCCCCTGTGCGTTCCCAGCTGCAGAGGAGGAAGCTGAGGCAGGGCTTAGAGGAGAGAGTGGAGCGCTGAGCAGTCGTGACGAGCTGTTTGGAGAGGAAGCCGTGCTCCCGTTGGCCACAGGCACAGAAGAGGAGAGTGAAGCTTAGCCTAGGCCCCAAAGCCAGCGCCCTCTTGGGCTTCCCGTGGCCTGAGCTAATGGCAGTGGCTGGAGAGTGCAGGGTCATCTCCCTGCTTCCCCCAAGCCTCAGCAGGATCCTGCCTGTCTCCAGGACGGTTGTGTTGTTTCAAAACCAGATAACTTTGTTCTGCAAGGGAATAATTCTTTAGGTTTTGGCTTCGTATTTCTAAGCAAAGGGCAGCTGGAGGGGTTCAGCACAGCTTGTGACCCCCTTCAGAGTGGATTACGGCAGCGTGTGAAATCCAGCCCCGTCCTGCAGACCTGCCCCACACATGGTTTTGTACAGAAGGTGTATTCCTGTCCTCACTTTAGCTGAAATGTTTTGTTTCTTTTTAACTTTTTCCAGTGGTGATGAGCCTGCGTTCCTGTCAGGTTTATGCACTTCAGTGTGATTAAAAAGTGGCAGCTCGGGCAGACTGACAGCATTAGGGAGGGGTGGTGTGTCCAGCGGGCCCCAGGACAGAGCTGTCCGTGCTGCTTTGCTGGTGAGGGTCTCTGGCCGGCGGCACTGCAGCCGGGCCTGCACGGTTACGGTCTGCGTCTGGAACAACACCGTGCTCTGCCTTTCCTCTGAAGAAGAGGAGCAGAGTGTGTGAGATCCTCTTCCCGTCGGGCGAGGGCTGGCGCTGAGCCCTCCGCACGGAGTGGGAGAAGCGTTTGTGCCTGCGTGTGCACACCTTTTGCTGTCGGTGTCAGCTCCCGGGCCGCCTCCTGCCGCGGGGGCTGCGGCTGCCTCCCATGGGTGCCGGTACGGCCCCCTGCACGCCCAGGAGCCGTGCTGGTGCAGGTGCTCTCCCAGCAGCCGTGCTGTCTGCCGGCCGAGCTGGATGTACCTCCGCACACAGGCAGGTGACTGCCATAGTGGGAGATCATCTCCAGAGCGGTAATATCAGCTATTATACACTCCTAATGCAAACAGCAGTATTTAAACCCAAATAAGAGCTGTCATTTCAGAAGATGACAGGTAAATTACTGGAAGATTATTTTTTTTTAATTTTTCGTGTGTAACTTGTGCTGTTTCGGAGGGATTGGAGACCTGAAGATTAAGTGTGGCCCCATAGAGCAGCACTTCCCATGTTATGGTTAGCCAGGGCAGGTGGGCTTTTGGTTTAACTTAGGTGGTGAATGGTGACAGGTTTTAACCTTTCAGTTATTTCAAGACTTATTGCTTAGGTAGATAGTGAAATAAAGTGTTGTTTCCAGCCAGTCTGAATGTCCCCAGCACTTGGGTGTTACGCTTTTGTGGTGTCGGTGACTTGAGTTGGCTGCGTCCATGAAGGGTGAATTCTTCGGGGGCTATCAAACACAGCAGTCCAGATGTGGGCCAGAGCTCAGGAAGCCCCCGGGGAACCCTCTGGAGCAGGAGGAGGATTTCTCTGTACTGGATGTTCTCGTGCTGCTCCCGAGCAGCCGTCACTGTCAGGCAGGGCCCTGGCGTAGGCAGGTCGTTGAGTCTGAACACATGTGGCTCTTTACCACCCTTGGTTTGGGAACATATTTGAGCATAGAACAAATTCTTCTCCTTCAGACAAATCACCTCTGGCTTGGCTTGCCCTAGACAGGTTGGAAAGTATAGTCCATTGTGCCCCCAAGCCTGGCAGGAACAGATTTCATTTGGACTTAAGCACTGAACAGCGGTGAACTGGTCCACTGTGGTGGATCATTCTCTCGACTCCACCCTACAACTTCTGATCAGGCTGTGACGGAGGTCAGGCTGTTCACGGGACTTGTAGAGATGCCTGAAAATAAGGCTGTTGACAAGACCAAAAGGGTAAGAGGGGCTGGCGAGATGGGATGTGAAGGTGCAGTTTACAGGTTCAGTGTTTGTGATGGACAGAAATCCCCTCACTGGGAGTGCAACACTCATCAGGAGCTACTGGGAGGAGCAGGGGTGAGGAGGGAGCCTGGCGCGGGCGCAGGTTTGCACGCCACGTGCAACGGCAGGGGAGCAGCTTGCACAGAGAATAAACTTTAATCTTTTTTTACCTGAGTCTTCCTGCAGGATCCTTTTGAACTTGCTCAGCTCCATGCAAGTGTTACTTTTCTAACAGTGATGCCATGTTTAAATAAAAATTTAAAAAAAAAAAAGTGTAAATGACTGATCAATTCAGTTGTGGTTCTGCCGGGCAGCGAGAGCAGGAGTACAAGTGACTCATAGGTGGGAGTGGGTGTTCAATTTGGGAGGGGAAGAGAGGGAACCTCATTAAATCTTACGTTCTTCAGAGGAAGAAGGGGCTTTGAGGATGTGCTTTTATTTTTAAAGGGTTATTTAAAGATTTATGCAGCTCTGTAGAGAGCTTTAAATGTTACATGCCCCTGGTTCAATCGGTGTTAAACATCTCATCCGAGGGAAGTGCTGAGGAGAGAATAACCGTGGCGTTGAGCACGTGACAAAGCATCCTCTCCAGAAGTGGCTGCCTTCTTGTTTGGAGAGAGGCAGCGTATGCAATAAATGGATGTGAGCATCGTGCTTGTTGCTTTTGTGCTGCGTTTCACATTTAGAAGGCTGCGCTCTGCTTTTTTCCTCCCCTGCCATTAACCCCTTCCTCCGCTCCAGCCCGGTCCTCCTGCGGAGGCAAATGGCTGCGTAGCCCGATCCCGGGTTTTTGTTTCACTCCCTTGGCTCTCGCTCTGAGGCTGGAAAATAAAGCCAGGACTGGAGTCTCTAAGTAATGCCTGGCGCTTGAAAAGGTGCGTTTCTAGTTGCAAATCGTGTCTGCGTGTTTGTGTCTGACAAACACAGCAATTCAAAAGCTCTTCACGGTTTTATTTTGAAACCTTCTTTGTGCCTGAATGAGCTGGATGGAGCCATTAAGAAATGTGAGAGGTGGCAAGGACGAACACGCACGTTCTCAATGCCCCTCTCAGCCCTCCTTTTATTTATTTTATTTTTAGCACTGTTCAGCCAGTAGCGCTAAGGTAGGATATAGCTGTTCGAACAGACACAGCACTGGGTCACTGGCTTCCGCGTGGGCAGACAGTTGCCAAGACTTCATCCCATGTTGAATTTTTATTTTCATTAATTTGAACGTCAGCAACTGTCATTGGTGAAGGAGGTAAAATTAGCTTGCAATTCCCCCTCCCTCCTTGGTATCCGTAATAGACTCCTGGGACTGTGCTTTTGAAGCAGGGTGGGAGGGGGAGGAGGGAAGAGTCACACAAAAGACAAATGAACTGTTTGGATATTTTTTTTTCCCTCCCCAGTCAGAAATGTTAATTGACTTGGCCTGAGTTCAGCTGAGGGAGGGGAAGGAGAAGTGTTCAGCTTTGCTGTGAATGGGGTTACTTCAGGCTCCGCAGACGTGTGGTTGGGATGTCGGGAGAAGAGGAGAAGCCCCGACCCCTGGGTGGGGGTATGGCCGTGCTGCTCCCGGGCTGACCCACGGCGAGCTGCTCTGCTCCGAGCCCCCGGGGAGAGCCCCATCCCTGGAGGAGCTCCGGGGCCGGCACGTCCCCCTCTTCTGGAGGGGCTCCTAGAGCTTGGACACCTCGGCCCTCCCTAGTAAGTCCCTCTTACGGGGTGAGGAGCTGGAAGCCCATCAGGTCCGTAAGGGCACAGCCAGGTAGAGGTAGCGCTGCTGCTTCGTGCTCCTGAGCCTCTCTGAGCGTTCTCAGAAAGTAGTCGAGGTGATGACGGCTCTCCAAGGCCGCTCTGTCCTGCGTGGTGAGCTGGGTCTGTGTTTCTGGGGAGGTGGAAGGCTGGACGGCCTCCCCCGGGGAGCGCGGTGGGTGCCGTCGGCTCTGGCAGCAGTAGGCTTGGGTGCACAAAGCCAGCCGCCGTCCCCTGCGCGTCCCTCCCTGCCTCTTCCCCGGGCAAGGCAGAAGCACTCAGGTAAGCGGCAGCCAGCCGGTAACCGGGAGCTGTGTCAGGACCTGGTGGAGCTGTCGGGGAGGGATACAAGGGGCATTTGCCAGCAGCTCCGGGGGGAATCAGTTGCACTCGTACCCCAGAATCACCCTACAGCAGGCGGATCCGTCCTACCCTCCCTCTCACGCTGTTTTTGGGGTGCTGGCCACGGCCTCTGGCCAAGCAGGGGTACCTCACCCCGTTGTGTGTGGCCAGAGGCCGGCTCTGGTGTGCTGGAGTGTCCAAACCGCAGCGCCGGGAAGGTGCTCCAAGCTCTTAGCAAGCCGGGAGTGCAGCTGACCAGCTTGAAAAACCTCCTGCTTTGATCTGCAGACCAATCCGCAGGGTAATTTCTCAAGGCGATTCCTGCCTGAGCCCAGCCCTGCAGCTAAGCCTGCTTTTGGGGGCAGAAATCCACTCCCCGGTCAGCCCCCGCGTCTCTGCTGCTCGCAGGCCAGGCTGCCATGGCGCTGCTCGTGTGGTTTTGCTCCGGCCCTGCTGGGTGTTGCCGGCGCTCCGTGCTGGCGAGGCTTTACCAAAGCCGATCCCTGCCAGGCAGGGGGGGCCGTGGGCTGTGCGGGTCCGGGCTCCGGCCGCCTTTGCTGCTGTGGGTCTCGGCGAGGCTGATCGTCTCCCCAGCGTGAGCCCTCCTGGGAGGGGAAGATGGGTGCTGAAGGTGACTCTGTCCGAACAAGGTGACCTCTGTGTCCCCATTTCCCAAAGGACTCTCCAGCCGTGGAGGGAGCTGCTGGGCTCCCTGTGAGAGCCGTGCAGGGATGGAGGAAGGGAGCAGAGCGGACGGGAACCCACGTAGCCCTGTGGCTGCAGCAATGCCCGGGAAGGATGGGGTGAGGCAGAGGAGAGCGCAGGGTCCGAGGTGGACCCCCGCTGTTCTCCTCCAGAGGAGAAGCGGCTCTCCCACCGCCCCCAGCCCTGCGTGTGTCCCCCTCCTCCCTGAGCTCGGTGGCGGTGGGGTGATCATTGGCGCAAGTACAGAGAGATGACGTGCCGCGCGGCCTTGGCAGAGAAAGGATTGAGCATCCTTTAAAGAAAATTATACATAATCGTCTTACAGCCTTCACTTCCACTCAAACCTCTGAGTCATAACTGAAGGGCCCTGGAGCGTGACGTTCCTGCTGGAAGGAAATTGCCTCCGCTGGATCCGGTGGGGGGGAGCCGGGAACCTGACGAATCTTCTCATCAGCCCTGCGTCTGGCCGGGGGATGCGCCGTGGTACCCAGGGGAGCGTGCCAGGCAGTGTCTGTGGCGGTGTCCCCTCCCGTCCTGGCCGGGGCTGCACCAGGGACCCTTCGTCACTCCCCGGGTGAAGGGCTGTGACCTGAGCCCCGGCCAGCCACAGCAGCGGGCAGGTGCCTCTGGAAATGGCTCGTGGTCTGCTGTGCTGAGTCACGCTGAGCTGCCCGTAGGGGAGCAGAGAGGGGCTGATTTGAAGCCATTCTCCCACCTGGGTGTCCCCTGCTGGGGCAGTGGCATGCCTGAGCTGCTGCCTCGCTGCCTGGAGGGGCAGTGCCCCCAGCCCCGGCCGGACCGTCTCCTGCACTGTGAAAGCAGATGGGCATTCGCTCCACAAACACATCAAGCCCATGGGTACTCCAGGGAGGGGAGGAGGAAGAGGAGTGAATTCCTCCACTGCAGCCCCTCTGCTCCCCGGCTGGGAGCCGGGCTGCTGCCGGGGGTCCAGGGTGGGCACGGGGAGGGGGGGACACGCTGCGCCCAGGGTCTGGACCAGCTGTGCCTGTAGCTCTCACTCACTGCCTCAGCTTTTCTTTCCTCTTTTGTGCTGGGGAAACGGGGGTAAAACCAGTCCTTGGTGGGAGCGGGGCAGGAGATGCAGCCTCGGGCTCCCTGCGGCATGTGTCCCCTGTTTGGGCTACTGCATAGAAACGGGCTCTGATTTTCCTCAGGAGCAGCGTGCGTTCCAGGGGATGGGATGGGATGCGATGCGATGCGATGCGATGCTCGGGGACCGCTGCCCTCCCTCTGCCTCACGTCTCCCTCGCCTTGCAGGACAGGTGCCTGAGGAGGAGGCAGGGCAGAACGGGCAGAGCCGCGGCAAGGGGCTGCCCAAGGCCGTCTGCATGAACGGGACGGAGACAGGACAGCTGAGCACCAAATCTAAGGCGGAGCGGCGGGCGAGCGCCTCTTCCAACCCCTCCCGCAAGGCCTGCTCCGCCAGCAGCAAGATCCGCAAGCTCTCCACCTGCAAGCAGCAGTGAGGCGGGAGCCCCGTGCTCGGCACAGGTACGTGGACAGCCCCGTCCCAGCGTGGGGGGACCACCCTGGTGACACTCAGGGAAGGCGGGGTGAGGGGGGGGGACATCTGAGCCTGCCATGGCTGTGCGCAGCGGGAGGGAGCCAGGAGGGGTGTTGCATAGTCCTGGCACGGAGAGGGCTGGGTCCTGAGCATCCCCCTCCGTGTGTCCCCGGCACCCAGAGCCCGGGTCCCCTGTCGTCTTGGTGGGGGTGGACCCCAGAGGGGCGCCCCCATGCTCCCTCCTCCCTGCTCTGCTGCCTGCGTGCCTCTGCTCTACCCCCTCCTTGCAAGCTGCTGCCGTGTCAGGAGAGAGTGCTGTTGTGATCCTCTCCCCCCGCCTGGGCTGCGGTCAGGCTGTGTCGTGACAGCCCCTCGCCCGGCACCTGAGTCCCCCCGGCTTTCTCCCTGCTGCTCCCAGCTGGGGGGAGCACAAAGCCCCCGGTGCACAGAGGAGCCGGGATGCTGGATGCTTCCATAGATGTCCTTGAGACAGGACCTCCCCCTGGTCCAGGAGGTGGCCATGTCGCCCGTAGCTGGACCACTGCTATGCCCAAGCCCCTTCCTCCCCCTCCCGGGAAGCTGAGCACTGTCCCTGCTTCCCCCTCCTCCTTCCGGCTCTTTCCTCCTCGCTCGCAGCCTCGTCCCCTTCTTCCCACCCCTCATTCATAACTGAGCCAGCGGTGACTCATGCTCGGTGCTCATCCACCCCCGGCCTCACGCTTGCGCTCGTCACCGGCGCTCTGTGGGACTGAGGCTCTGTTATCTGTTTGGATCACGACCAGCTTTGTGGTGTGAAAAAAGCCAGAAATAAAAGCCTGTTCCTCCCCCTGCAGCTGTCAGACCCGCGCTCAGCCCCTGTGGCAGCTTTCATCTTTAATTCATGGCCGGGAGTGAGTCACCTGCACGGGGAGTTACTGTATGGGCAAGCAAATGTCCTGGATCTGGGTCTCCCCGGGGATCTGCTGCTGCTTCGCCCCTTCCCGCTCGGGTACCCGGCGC
>RSEF01000028.1:3062635-3083046 GCA_003993805.1 Himantopus leucocephalus
CCTCCCGAAGCGGCGGGGGCTGCCGCTGTCCCCGGGCAGGGCGCTGGGGTGCTGCCAGGCGGGATTTGTGCGGCGTTGGCAGAGCTGTGTGGGACGCTGGCAGGGAGGCTGCGGCGCTGACTGCCGTCGGAGCGGCGGCGGTTGGCGTCGAGGTCTCCCTACGCGCTCCTCAGGCTTCTCCCAGCTGCGCCCTTTGCCTCTCGCCCACTCCCGGCTTCGTGTCTACACGCGATGCCTCCCTGCCACCGCCACCACCGCGCCTTGGAGCGCTTTCCCACTCCGTTTGCCAGGGCTCCTCCTGCAGAGCCTGACCCTGCTCCGGCCCTGTGAAGGTTCAGGCTGTCCTGGTTGCACCTCGCTGCGTGTTAAACCCCGCAGCCTGCCAGCTGCTGGGAGCAGGGCTGCTCCCTCAGGCGCTCAGGGTGGGAGCGGGCTGCCCGCCACATCCCTCAGCTCCCCAGAGTTGGGGGAGCCACCTCTCTCCTTCTCCTCCATTCCTGGTGACAGACTGTGCCTATCTGCTCTTCTGTCCCCGTCCAGGTGTTTTACAACGGCGCCAACGTGAAGCAGGTGGATGTGCCCACACTGACCGGCTCCTTCGGTATCCTGGCCTCTCACGTCCCCACCCTGCAGGTCCTCAAACCGGGGGTCGTGACGGTCTATGCTGAGGATGGCACAGCCACCAAGTACTTCGGTAAGTAAAGCAGGGAGTGCTGGAGAGGGAGGAAAGCGTGCGTGAGGCATGTTCTCAGGCCTTTCACAAGGGAGGCTCTGTCGATCAAGGTGTGCCCTGGAGCACAGGGGGGGTTCTGCTTTCCCCACCTCGCAGGGGCTGCTGGAGGCCGCCCTGCAGGGCCGGGGATCTGCCCTGGGAGATGGGGCTCAGTGCGGGGCTGGGGTCTGGGGCCAGGCTTTCTTGGTTCTGCTCAGACTCTCTGGGAGCATCCCCTGTTTTAGCTTCCCCTTTGGCAGGAAACAAGTCCCTGTGGGACCTGGCAGATGTTATGGGAGGGTGTCGAGGTTTTGTTTTGGCAAAGGGATCGTGGAGGTGCCAGGGATCAGCCTGCCAGCGCTGTCCTGCGTGCGGACCCCCAAAGAAGGCCCGTCTGGCAGCGCTGGCTGACTCTGCCCCCGCTGTTGTGCCTTTGCAGTGAGCAGTGGCTCTGTCACGGTCCATGCGGACTCCACCGTGCAGGTGCTGGCGGAGGAGGCGGTGACGATGGACATGCTGGATCTGGCGGTGAGCACCCCGGTCCCCAAGGGCCAGGCTGTGTCCTGCCACCCTCGGGCAGGCCCTGGCAGCCGGGCTCCCTCATGGAGGGGATTTGCTGCCCGCTGCTCTCATGTGGGGTGGTTGTCTCAGGAGCCTCCTGGGGCTGCGAAAAGCCCAGACCGAGGGCTGTGCCCTCACCCCGAGCTTCCCCATCACCCACTGATCAGGATCAAAGGCTTGGAGCTCCTCCTCAGTGAACTCTCCACAGGCTGTGGGGAGAGGAAGCCGCGCAGTCATTAACCCTTCTTCAGGCCACTTCCCTCCCCTCGGAGAGATCCTGATCTTGCCCCTCCCCACCCCTTTTAGTCTGGGGAACAGCTTTCCTCTGCAGCGCCTGTTGGTGAGGTGTCTGCTGCCAGTGCAGCCCTGTAAGAGGGTCTGTGGGGCCCCGTGCGCAGGGCCAGTGACTGCAGTGGAGGGAGAGGAATGACTCAAGGACTGTAGGACAAATCATCTGTCTTGCGGTGGTCTCTCGATGACACATTCCTTGTGCTCTCGTGTTCAGACTGCAAAATCAAACCTGGAGAAGGCTGTTTCAGAGATGGCTGCAGCATCCGATGAAGCAGCTAAAGCAGAAGCTCAGATTAAAGTAGAAGCTAATGAAGCCCTTGTAAAAGCCCTGGAGTAGTTAAGGTAAGCGTCACCTATATCCTGGCTGAGATTTCCCGATCTGTTCTGGAGACGAGTCCCTGCCCCGTGCTGCTCACAGGGAGCTTCCTTGCAGCAGCCAGGCCTGCTGGGCTGCCCGGGGTGGGCAAGTGTTTGTGCCTGGGTTTCAGGGAGCGCTGACAGGAGAGCTGTCCCTTTCTGTGGTTGGGCTTCAGCTCTGGGGGGGGGGTTTGGGGGGCCCCTGCCCGGAGCTGACCCAGAGCCGCTAGATGGCAGCAGGGCCCGGTGCCGTGACGCGCTGTGACACGATGTGCCGTGATGTGCCACGGTGCCGCACGGTGCCGCTGGGTTCAGCCTGACGCCGGGGCAGGCTGGGAGCCTGCAGTCACTGGTGGGGCCTCGCTGCTGCCTCCAGGTCCCCACTGGGACACGCCACGCCAGCGGGAGCAGGGAGCAGGCTGGATGCCCGGGGCCCCGGAGGGAGAGCAGTGCATGGCCTCTGCTCTGTGTGCACTCCCTTCCACTAAAAACAAACAGCTCCTGTCTCGGGGGAGGCAAGGCCGGGCTGCTTACCTCATGGCCCCTTTTCCCTCTACCCTGCTAAGACTGTGCCTCATCCCTCTTCTTCCCACGTGCTGGCAGTTGGGAGACTTACTGTGCGGCAGCGTGTGCGCTGTGCCTGGCAGGTGAGTCACCAGAAGCCTCTGGGACAGCCTCTGCCTGGAGCAGGCACAGCAGGGCAGCAGCTCCCCCGCTATCTCCCTGATCTCTGGTCCCTGTGCTCTTTGGCCTGTGAGGTCAGGTCTGAGAGAGCCGGTGGCTCTTGTTTACTCGCAGCGGTTTAACAGCCCGAGCCGGGGCCGAGCCCTCGGATCAGAATCCACCGCTCTGCCGAGCCCACCCCGCGTTAAAACCGACTCTGCTTCTGTGTGTTGCAGGAATCCCACTGCCGATGTAGAGAAACCCCAGACTGTCCTACTTGTCCTGGTTTCCCCGATTGTACAGATGGTGCGGGACAAATGGAGGCGGAGAAAACGCTCTGATCAATTAAAAGGAAATGTAATCCCATCTCGTAGCGTGTCACCTTCTTCTGAGGCAGCAAATTGCAGCTTGTGCTGCGCCGGTGGCTGGGTGCCCGGGGGCAGCCTCCTGCCCCCACGCCGGGGTCTGCCGGGGTGCAGTCACTCAGGGAGGGTGTACCTCCAGTGCTGCCCTGGGCTTTGGCTGGAGGTTCCCGTGGGAGATTCACCTACAGGAGGCTTATCAGGCAGATTTTATAACCCCCTCCCTGTGCTGTCAGCCACCTCCAGCTCCAATAATCCACCTGGACAGCAGGATTACGGCGGCGCGGGAGGAGGCATCCACGGGGCAGCGCAGGTCTGTACCAGAGCCTTCCTGTCCCAACTCCCCCACCCCATCCAGCACTGGTTTTGCCCAACCTCCCGGCTGCGTTGCCGCAGGAATTCATGTTTGCTGGGCTGTTTCTTCATGGTACTTCTTGCAGCTGGACAGCAGCTGCCCGGGCTTTGACCCATTCCCCTGCTGCTGCGTTTCCACTGCGCGTGTGGCACGCAGAGCTGGGGAAATCTCCCCCTGCTCCTCGGAGACAGGCTTGGTGCGGAGAGGGAAGCAGATGCCGTGCATGGTGGGAGTATTTCCTGAATCCGTGTGCGGTGGGGGTGGCTGATGATGTTGCTCTGCTGAAGTTGCTGCTTGCCTTGGGGCTTGCTAGCCAGCAGCCCTGTCCGAGGAGGCTGCCCTGGGGTCCTCGCAGCCGGGATAAAGCGGGAAGTGCTGGCGTGTCTGCAGTGAGCTGGCCAGTCCCCACGCGCCTGGAGAAACAGCAGCGCTGCTGGGAAGGAGTGGGTTCGAGCGAGGGGCCGGTTCTGCCTGTGCCAGACGCCTGAGGATGCACGTCTTGCCAACGGCACCATCTGCCAGGCTCCTCGCTCGGTGCCGTCCTCCCCACGCCTCCCCAGAGGGATTTCAGGTTCCCTCTGCTGCACCAACCCCCCCAGTGCGGGCTCGCCAGCCGGGGGAGGCCGAGGCAGCCGCCGGCCCCTGGGCACCGTGGGGCTGCGGTCCCTCTGCCTTGCTCTCATCCCCTTTTCCCTGCAGTCTTCCAGCCTGGGAAGGCGAGCTGGCTTGCCTATGTGGGCAGCTGCTCCAGCAAAGGTCAGTGCGCAGCAGGTCCGGCCTCCTGCCTGCCCTCCCCGCGAGCTCGGCTCCCTGCGGCTCCGCAGCCGGAGCAGGGCACGGCTATTTTCGGTGCTGCCACCCAGGATGTAATCTTGGCTGCCTCCTCCTCTTCTCACCACCACCTCCTCCCCCTCCTCTCGCTCGCTCTGTCTTTCTCTCCCCCCCTCCACAAGTGATCAAAAATAGTGCCTGTGGTGTTAAATTTCTCACTCTGTAGCTTATTAAAAGCCCCTGAGTGCCTGACGCTGAGCCTATTTGAAGCTCAGCCGACTTCCCAGTTTCTGAGCTGCTCCAGTGCCTTTTTCTTCCCTTCCCCTCTCCTCCCTTTTCTTTTTTTTTTTTTTTAAAGGTCATACGTTGCGCCGTGCATAAGCAAAGCCTCAAAGTCAGAGCGAGTGCTAATTAAAACGTCTCGGGAATAACTGGGGATGGACGGCCTCGCTCCCTCTTCCGCTCCCGCTTGCTCTCCTCTGTCCCCGGTTTCTATTTGCGGCGTGCGTGCGCCTCTCTCGACACACGCAGCCGCTCTCTTTCCGACGGAAGGTGGCTGGGCTTTTTCTTTTTTTTTTTTTTTTCTAATGGAAGAGCGTTGGCGAGGCCGGGAAGCTGGGGAAACGGCCAGCTGCTATTTTTAGGATGGGAAAAAAGTGTCTCCGTCAGCGTCCTCGCACCAGCTCTTCCCACTGCCTCCCGCCAGCTCCAGGGGGGACGGGGGGCCAGTGGGGAACCGGCACTGCCCCCTCGCAGGGTGCCTTTGGCTGGGCTCGCCGCGGCATGACGCCTGCTGGGATTTGTAGTCTGCGTTTGGGGGGAGCAGCGAGGGCAGCCCCAGCTCGCCCTGCTTCCGGGGGGGCTGAGGGACCCTGGGGACGGCCGTGTCCCCGCTGTGCGGCGGGAGGCAGCTCTGCCCCTGGGCCGGGGCTCTCCTGCCCTCTGGGTGTGGGGAAAGGGCTTTTTCCTAAGCCCGGCTCTGCCAGCGCCGCCGCTGTGGCCGGGCAGGCCCAGAGGAGGGACTGCCTGCACCCCGGCTGATGGCACTGCCGCCCCCCTCACCCTGCCCAGTTTGGGGGTGCAGGGCGATGGAGGGGGCATTTCCCCGCTCTCCCTGCTCCCCCTTGCAGCCCAGCCCCGGTCCCTGCTGCGGCCTCGGCTCCGAGCCCCTCACCTGCCCCTGTCCTTTCCCATCACCGCTAATTATCTGGTTCTGTCGAGAGCAGCGTTATCCTCCTCCCCCGGCTCGCCGCGCTGAGCTCTCGGCTCCCTCTGCCCACACCGGGAGCTGCCATCAGTCACGTCCCGCTGGATGCCACGAAAATGGTCTCTGACTCTCTGCCTTGGCGCAGGGGATGTGCGGCTGCAGCTGAACCGGAGGCGAAGCCCTTCCCCGCTCCCGGCTGTGTCGGTGCTGTGGGGACGGACCCGGCCGGGAAGGTGGGGGTCAAGCCCCGCTGCGGACCGTGCCTGTACCGCTGATGTGAATCCTCCCTCCTCCCCAAACCAGCCTGGCGCGGGGAGGCAGCGGGGCTGTCCCGGCTGGCGGCAGCACCAGCGCGGCGCTTAGCTATCCCCGGAGCCCTTGGGGGCCACGGCCTCCAGCCGCGGCTGGGGCAAAACGCATTTCCCTGCCGTTTTTTGGGGCAGTGGGTGCCGGGGCACCTGGGACCCCTCTCTGGGCAGGGGGACAGGGGGCCATGGTGGCCGGCAGCACCGGCACAGCGCGGCGGAGTTGTTATGGGGAGCCTGGGATCTGTTTGTCTCCGGCTTTGGATCGCGGCAGGGTGGGGTGGGCGTGAGAGGGAAACGTTAACGCGCAGGAGGGAAGGGCTGCCTGGAAAATGGCGTGAGTGGGGCGGGGGGCCGGCGCGTCGCCCTCCTCCTTCCTTTCCAGCGAGGGCTTTCGCCCATGACTTGCATCTTCTGCTGCCAGATGGAGGGTGGGGAGCCGGGCCGGCAGCGCTCGGAAAGTGAAGTATCACTGTTTTCTGCCAGCGGCGTCTCTTCTCTTGGGGGACGATTTCCGAGAGGGGCCGGGCTCTGCCGGGCCAAATCTCCCGGCGCTGGCGTCCCCTCCCCGTGCTTGGCCGCATGGCGTTTCCACCGTCCCACCCAGATCCCAAATGCAGGGGAAAGGTTCACGCTCTGCAGGAAAAAGAAAAAAACCAAAACCCCAAACCCCACAGCAGCCCCAGGATTCCCCCGGCTCCCGGCCGGACTGACTCACCCGGCACAGCCGCCTCTTTCCCTGCCCAAACCCGCCGTGCCCGGGATCCCGCCTGGCCTCTGGCGGCCGCCCTGCTTTTGCCCCACGTCCTCGGTGCTCACGCTGCGACATCGGGGCTGCCCCCCACCCCTCAGCCCTGCCCGGGGCACCCCCTCCCTGCCTGGGGGGCTGCAGGAGGTGGAAGGCAGCCGTGCTCGCAGCCCCCCGCTCCCCTCCAGGATCTCGGGGAGCCCCGGTGCCGGCAGCACCCCTCCTGCCCTGCCAAGGCTTCGCGGCACCGGGGTGCAGGGCTGGCTCTGGCCAAGACCCCTCCCCGGCCCCTGTGGCCATGGGCTGCCGGCTGCGGCCCCGGTCGCGGCGTGGGAAGGTCAGCGGAGGCTCTGCGCGGTGCCAGCAGGAGCCCGGCCGCGTCCTTGGGCCACGTTGCCCTTGGGTGGCTCGAAGGCCGTATCCTCGCAATTTCCTTCTCCGAGGGGGGGGAGCGCTGCTGTAATGATTAACCAGCGCCGCGTTAATCGTTCCGTCCTGCAACCTTTTTCCTCTGGGTTTCCAGCGCTGGAAAATGCTCCTTTTCCGCTGACCTCCCACGCATGTGGCCCCTGTGGTGGGAGCGTGGCAGGGCTCAGGGAAAATCCCCGCAGGCGGCGCAGGCAGGAGCAGGGGACCCGGGCTCAGGGCACGGCAGCAGGCAGGATCTGGCCCGGCTGTGGCTCCTCGATCCCAGGATCCCGATTTCTGGGGTGATTTGCCGGCGGTGGTGGTGGAGCCGTGGGGAGATGTCGCCCCGCCGGCCTCACCCCCCAAAATCCGGGCGCAGGAGCGAGTGTGGACGGGTGCTGCGGAGGGCGGGCGTTGTAGCCAGCACGACGGCGCTTGTCATGCGGCTCCTGGGCCAACAGCCTCGGAGCGCTGTACTGGCGAGCGCGGCAAACTCTTGGCCCGGGGCGGGATCTCTCTTGGGGAAACTGAGGCACGGATGGGGAAAGCCACTCGCAGGCTGGCGAGAGCGGGGACGGGAGCTGGGAATCCCAGACCCTGCCGCTGCGCTGCGCTGCGCTGCTCGGGGATGCCACCCATGTGTCCCCCCCACCACGGGGAGCTGCTGGGGTCAGGCGGGGGAAAGTGGGGGCAGCGCCTTGCCCTGGGGTCCCAGGTGCCTTGGCAGGGGCTCGGTGGCCCCGGGGGCTGCGGGCACAGCCCTCGCTCAGGGCAGCCTTGGCGGCCGCTCACGCTTGGCTTCGCTGGAGCCGGCCCAAAGCCGTGGGGCGCGTGGAGGAGGGTGTTGCGGCCCCGTGCTGGGGGTCCGAGCGACGCCCCCTCCCGCCATCCCCCCACCCCTAGCCGGGGCCGTGACCCACGCAGGGGCAGGGGGAGGCCGGGGAGGAAGCGGCTGCCAGCTGGGCTCGACGCCGGCTACAAAGGCGGCCCAGAGAGCCCGAGCGGAATGAGGTGGCGCCCGGCCAGGTTCCCACGGCGGCCCCGGTGCAGAAAATACACCCGGCGCTGGTGGCGGTTGCCACAGCGATGGGCTGGGTGCCATGCCGCGGGGGGGGCACAGCCCTGGACCCAGGTGTGCCGGCACAGGACCCCGGCGGTGGGGCGGTGGGAGCACCGTGGGGCGGCGGAGCTGGGCGCTGGCGGGGACCAAAGGCTCCTGCCCCGGTTCCCGCTGCCCCCGCCTGCCTTTGATGTGCCGGGACTTCGCCCTTGGTAAAGCTGGGAGGTTCCCAAGGAGTTCCCGGCTGGAGCCCGGCATCCAGCACCCAGGCGTCCCGGCGCGAGCCCCCGCGAGCCCCCAGGCTCCATCCGCCGCTCGGTCCCCGTTGCCCTGCCGCAGCCGGGGGCTCCGAGGTGCAGTCGGGGGCTTGGAGCCCCCGTGGGCTCCCCAGTTCCTGGCGGGAATGGCCAGGAGGAAGCGGCTGCAGCTGGCCCCGGCGGTGGGGCTCTTCCTGGCGGGGATGGCGCCGGGCTGGGGGCCGGGGTGGGGAGGGGAAGCCAGGGGGCCCGGGACCGGCTGCCCTCCGGGATGCCCCGGCGTGCGGCGGGGAGGAGGAGGAGACGCAGCGCTTTCATCCCCGCTCCCTCAAAGGCCGCCTGTGTGCCCAACGGCCGCCCCTCCGCCGGGTATAAATAGGAGGGATTGAGGCCTGGCGTGACACGGGAGTCACTTCTGCCACCGCCACCTTGGGTCGTCCGCCCCCCCCTCCCCCCCGCCACCCCGCGGGACCTCAATGGGGTCATTGTGCGCCGCGGCCCCGCGGGCCACGTCCCAGCAGCTGCCGAGCCCGACCTCGTCGGCTTCCCGCCGTGTGCCGGGGGGCCACCGCGCGGCTCGGGGTGCCCCCCTGCGGGGTGCCGTGCAGGGAGGGGGTGCGCGATGGCTTCCTGCCACCCCCGTCCCCACCTGGCCGTACCGGCCGGCTCTGCCCCGGCCCTGCCGCCCCCTCCCTGCCCGGGCAGCGCCGGCAGCTGCTGTGGGGTGTAATGGCGGGGTGTGCCTGCCTGCCTGCCCCGGGGTGGAGAGCGGCGCGGGAGGCTGCTGCCACCCAGCAAGACGGGGCCAGCCGGGCGCGGAGCTTCCCTGCCTGCAGCCGGCGCGGCCACACCTGTGTGGGCTGAGCGGACCCCGCTCCCACCCCGACGCCCGGCCCAACCAGCTCCTTGGCGTCCCGGCTGCCCGCGGACAGGCTGCTGCAGGCAGGGCCCCCCCCCACCCCCGGGCCAGGCAGGTGTGGGGCGCCGGGGAGCGCCCGGCGCGGCGGGGGGACACGGGGGGCCAGGAGGAGCCATAGCTGCCTCCGTCCCCGCTGCGCCGCTGGGACACAGCCGCTGCGCCCTCCCCCCCCGCCCAGTGCACCCAGGTTCCCGGGAGAGCCGGGGGCTGGAGGGGCTGTGACCCCCTCGCTCCCAGCCGGGCCCCCCTCCGGCGTTTCCAGGTGCACACCGGGACCAACCTCCCTGTGCCGCTGCGGGATGTCCCCGTCCCTGCTCGCCCCTCGTCGCTTCCCCGCATTGTGTCCCCCGTCCGGCCCCGCATCCTGTCTCGGCAGATGGGCTCCGGCCCCGACCCCGGCCGGCTGCAGCCCCCACCCCGCGTGTCCCGGCCGGGCACCCCAAGGGGACAGGGCCCCACCGGGACGGGCTGCGGAACGGCCCCGGCAGCTCCTGGGGGCTCCTGGGGGGGCGTGGGAAAAGCCAGCGTGTCCCGCCACGAGTGGGGCGGGCAGGGACCCCTCCGGCGGGGACGGGTGTGGGCGCGGAGTGTGCACAAGCGTGTGTTGCACCATCAGCGGGGCGGGGGGGTCGTGCACCCCGCATCCCCCCATCTGCTCCAGCCGTGGTCGGCCAGTCCCCGCGGCGGCTTCACCCCCCGTCGCAGTTTGGGGAGTGAGGAGGGGCTGTGCTGCAGCCCCGTGCGACGCAGGAGCAGCGGCGTCCCCCACCCCGGGGGGGCCGGGACCCAGAGGAGCTGCGGTGCTGCAGCCCCCGGCGGGCTGTGGGTAAAGGCTCCTTACGGCCGCGGCAGGAGCGGCGCGAGGTCGGACGGCTCATGGCAAGAGTGTCCCGTGAGCAACGCGGCGGATAAGCAGAGCCGGGCCGTGAGGGGCATCGCGCGGGGCCGTGCCCCGGAGCTTTCTGAATCCATCTCGGCTTCAGCAAATGGCTGTGGCTGGAGGAAAAGGGAAGGAACTGGGCCGGGGGCTTTGGCGGCAGCGTTTCCCTTTGGAAACGCATCTCCTGCAAAACGTGAGCTGAGGCTGTTGGCTTTGCAGTCTGCCGGGAGCACCCGAGCAGGGCAGGCGGCGCTGGGGCCGCTGTGAAGCGAGTTTCTCTTTTGCTTTTGTTTGGCTCTTGTTTGGCCAAGCGTCCAGCCCATGCCGGCCCCGGGTCTCGCGGTTTCCATCCAAGCAGTAGCGACGTCGCTGCATTTTGGGTCCATCGGCGATGAGGGGCTCCGCGGGGCGGGGGCCGGCGGGGGCCGGCGGGGGCCGTGCCGCCCGGGGAGGCAGGCGCTGCGCTGCGGAGGTTACACAAGAGCCCCGCTCTGCTGATGCTCCCAAAACCACAGATGATCTAATCTCCTGCAGCCTAACCTATCGCTGCCGTATCACATTTCCCCTCAAAACCTAATCCTGCAGAGAGCACCCGACACCGTCCCGGCCCCGCCGGCGCTGCGGGAGCACCGATGGGTGACTGCCCGGTCACACCGGCAGCCCCCGGGGGGTGCCGGGAGATTGGGACCTGCCTTCCCCCTCGGGAGGGCTGTTCCAGCTCCAGGGCTGGCACCGCGGGTCTGAGCCGAGCTCCGCCGCCGGCAGAGCCCTCGCTTCTCCCTGACCCCGGCTCCGCACGGAGCCCAGCCCCGGAGCGGGAGGGCGGCCTGGGAGCCGCTCTGTGCCGGCCGCCCCGAGATGCCGGCCTTGCCTGGAGGACTATCGCAGCCGCGGTGCGAATCTTCCTACAGCAGCCGCCCTGCGGCGCCGCGTTCTGGGCGCTCAGAGGAGAAAGAGGGGGGACAAAGGGCAGAAGGAGCGCAGCGTGGTCCGTGCCTGCCAGAGGGAGCTGCCCGTCCGGAGCATCCCAGGATGCTCTCGGCATCACCCGGGCGAGGGGCTGGAGAAACACCCGGCTTCGGCTCCGGGCTCTCCGGGCAGCGGGTCCGGCAGCGCTGGGGTACAGCCCCCCGCGGCCCCGCTGGCGGCCAGGATGCCTTCGCCGGCACGTGGGGTGCCAGTGTGTGCTCCAGCCCGCGCGCTGCCACGCCGCCAACCGCCCGGCGCACACGGGCCTCGCGGCGGATGTAAGCAGGCGTGTTTCGGGGCAGGGCTGCCTCCGCGCCGGGCCAACACCGGCCCAGCGTGGCCAAGGTCTCCGTTGGGAGCTGAAGGCGCTATGGAGAGACAAAGGTTTAATGAGGGGTTGTTCGGCTCTCTCTGATCCTTCCGCCCATTATCTAATCGGAGCAGGGCATTTAAAAGGCCACAGTGCAGAGTGAGTCACTTCCCCGGTCGGTGCCTCAGTTTCCCCACAGGTAGCGCGCCAGGGATGAGCTGAGCCCGGCTCCCCGCAGCGTGTCTCGGCGCTGGGGAATGCGGCGCAGTGGGTCCGGCCCAGGGCTGGATTCCTCCGTCTGCTCTTGGCTCCACACTGACTCACCCCGACCCTGGGCACGGCTCCTCCCTCCATCCCCCCAGCTGGGGAAGGGGCGCAGGGTGGCCCCGCTCCGGCCGGCGTCCCTGAGCGGCCGGGGGGGGGTCCGGCAGGAGAGAGGGCGAGAGCCAGCCCTGCGCAGGGCTGCTGGGACATCCCGATGCCGAAGTGCCCGGCAGCATGGGTCAGGGACGCCCACACCTCCATGCATGGCACCTCCGCCGCCGCCTGGCCGCTGCAGCCCGGCCCCGTGGTGGTGCCGGTGCCGGTGGTGCGCGGGGTCCGGCTCTCCTCCCCGCCAGGATTTCCTGCCGCCGTTCCCAGAATAGGCCGTGGCCCCGCATCCGTGGGGGAGCGGGTGACCCCCCGCAGCCACCGGCCGGGAACCAGCCCCGCCGCCCCGAGCAGCACCGGGACCCGGGGTCAGGCACGGGGTGAGGCAGCAGCACCGGTGTTGCGCGGCTGGGGCCACGTGGCGGGACTCGCGGCGGTGCCCTCCGCCCCGGGCAGGCGGCTCCGTCACCGTAAACAGGAACCGTGGCTGGGGGGAAGCGAGGGGGTGCGTGCGCCCGTGACGGGATGTGTGTGAACGGTGCGAGCCAGCGCCCGGCCCGGCCGAGGGGGGAGCATGGGTGGGGGTGCAGCACCCGCCTGGGCGAGCGTGCATGGGTGTGAGCGCGTGTGCCAGTGTCAGTGTGCACCGCGAGCACGTGTGCCGCCGGAGGGGGGGATGCACACGCGTGTGCAGGGACGAGGCCAGGAGGAAGCGTGTCCTCCCGTCCCCAGCCCGCCCTGGGTCGGGGTTTCCTGTGGCACAACGTGCCCACGGGGCTCCTTTTCCTCCTCCGCGGCTCCGGCTGCTTCGGCGGGTGCCAGCCCCGGCGAGGGGCAGGGGCGGCGCTGGGCAGCGGGGCCGTGTGCGAGCGCACCCACCTGCCCATGTCTGCACCATCCCGCGCTGTGCCAGAGGTGCCGTGGGGCTGCGGGCCGCTGCGCCGTCCCCCCGGCCCCTCTGGGAGCAGCCCCGAGCCCCCCGAGGCGCCGGGCTGGCAGCGGGCCCCCTGCCCGGGTGAGGTTCCCGCATTCCTGACGCGGCTCCAAGTGGAGCCGTGGGCAGGCGCGGGGTGGGGATGCCGCCGCGCTGAGTGTGCGCCCGTGTGTCAGCGCGTGGGGCAGCCCGGCGGGACACGCCGCCCCACGCCACGCCGTGGGGTCCCCCGCTGGCATCGCCCCCGGCCCCTGGCACCGGCTTGGGCTCTGCAGGATCCGTCCCACCTCCGCCCCTCGGGCAGGCAGGGCTGGGCGGACGCCCCGCGGGCGGCGGGGTCGGCTCCGTGGGTGTCTCGCTGCCCGTGGGTGCCCCCCGTCAGCCAGCCGTGCCCCGAGGGACCCCCCGGGCGGGGGCACCCAGCTCTCCCCGGCCACGGGGCAGGGGTGAGGGGTGGGTGCTGAGGATGCTGCGCCCCAACGGTACACCCCAAAGGGGGGGACTGGACTTCACTGGCCCCACCCACCCTGGGGTGGCCACGGTGCAATATGGGGTGGGTAGTCCCGGGGGTGGCCGGGGTGCGGGGGTGCCCAGGGCAGGGGTGCGACGGGGTCCCGGGGTCTGCGGCGGTGGCACCGCTGCCTCCGCTCGGCTCCCACGGACACCCTGCCCATGGCAGCAGCGCTCCCCTCCCCGGGCGATGCCGATGCTCCCGCACCCGGGGCCCGGCCGGGGCCAGGCCAGGGCAGGGGCAGCTTCGGGGTGAGGGGGGGACCGTGGCTGCGGGGCCGAGGGGGTCAGCCCCGGGACGGCGGTAGAGGCACGGTGCGGTGCAGGCGGTGCTGGCCTGGCTGGCTCATGGCCAGTGCGGCCTCGGCTCCGCTCTCGCCCAGGCTGGACCACAAACCGCCCCAGACAGCCCCCGCGGTGGGAGCTGAGGGACGGGACAGGACGGGACGGGACGGGACGGGACGGGATGGGGTGGGATGGGGTGGGGTGGGATGGGATGGGGTGGGATGGGGATTTTACTTTCCCCCTGATTTATGAGCCGGGGTCACTCCAGGAACAAGGTTCAGCGTGTACCTAAGGAGGCCACCGAAATCCCGCGTCCTTCCCCTCCCCAGGGCTGGCAACTTGCTTAAGCATTTATAATAATACTAATGATAATAACAATAATAATAATAGTAATAACAACAACAACAACAACAAGCTGAGTTGTCATCTGACTCCTGGAGCCGGTGATTTAAAGCAAACCAAGAAATGTTGTGGCGTCTGAGAAACAACCGCGCAGCGCCGAGCTGAGACCGGGGCCGGATCCAGGCGGGGGCCCAGCCCAGCTGGGAAGGGGCTTTCCAGGGGAAGGGGTGCAGGGCGTCACGGCTCCGGTTCCTCTCAGCCGTGACGGGTGGGGGTCCGTGCCCCGCGTGCCCCTTCCCACCCTGGCAGGGGCTGGACACCCACATTTCCAGGGCTCCTCGGGAGCAGCAGCCGGGTCCTGTCCTGCTGGGGGGGTCTCAGCCCCCCGCCCGTGCCCAGGGGAGAGTGCCATCGGTGGGCACGAGCCAGCAGCGTGCGCCTGCGGTGCTGATGCAACCGCCAGGACCTCTGACCTGCGATTTCTGCGACGGCCGCACCGCCTGCGGCACTCGGCGCTGGGCTCCTGCGCGGGCTGGGGTGCAGCACGGGGCTCAGGGGGGACAAGGGCTGCGGTGGCAGGAGGGCAGCGGCGGAGCCGGTGCGTGAGGCAGGGCTGGACGTGGCCAGTGCCGGGGTCCTGCTCGTCCCAGCGCGGCTCTGGGCTGAAACCGGGGCAGGGACCCCGGCAGCGGAGAAGCCCCCAGCCCCGCGGGGAGCCCCGGCTGCGCGCTGGCCCAGGGACACCGCGCAGGGCTGGGGCCAGCTGGCTGCCGAGCACAGCCGGGCCAAGCTGCCCGGCGAAGGGGGAGAGCCAAATCTCCGCTCCCGCCCGGCCGGGGGGTGCTGGCCCCGGGCCGGCAGCGTCAGGGGCTGGCAGGGAGGCAGCGGAGCCGAGGGCAGGGGGCCGCTCGCCCTGCGTCAGCAGGGACGGAGAGCTCAGCGTCCCGAAGGGGACCGTGAGCTCAGGGAGCCGAGAATAGCCCTGGCCTCACCGCGGGCAGCGGGGCCGCGGCCCGGCACAGCCAAGTATGGCCCCACACCTGAGCCCGCGGCGCTGCTATATCCAGAGGGATTCGCCATCCTTCCCGGGGCCGGGGCCAGGCTGCGCGTGGGGTCGCTGCGGTGACTCCCCCTGCCCCAGCCCCGTCACGGCCCCGAGCTGTGCCGGGGTCCCCCCTGCCCGGGTGGCTGCCTGAGTCACTCCAGGGTGACTTCATCGCTGGGGTTCGCCTGGCCTCAGCCCGGCCCGAGGCTGGGGCGATGGGCAGAGCCCCCGGGGGATGTGGGGTGCCCCAGAGCCAGGGCATGGCCACCAAGGCCACCGGCTCCGGCTGCACTGGGCCGGCAGGCAGGCTGTCCCCAGGCTGCGATGCCCGGACACTCTGCCGAGGGCCACCAGGACACGTCCCTGAGAGCCGGGAAACACACGGAGCCGATTGTGTGTTTCTAAGGACACGCCTGGGTGTTTACAGCCCTGCCAGCGTCACCGGCACAGGTACTGCCGTCCTGCCCAAGGACACCCCGCGCCCACCACGAGCCACCCGCCACCAGGCAGCCCCGAGCCCGGCGGGATGGGGGGCTCCAGCCAGGGGGCTTCGTGCGCGGCTCCGTACCAGGAGGGTGGGGATCGCCGGCTCCTTACTCACAGCAGCAAGCGATGGCTCACCTGAGCGCGCCGGGGCGACGTGAGTCACCGCTCGCCACCGTGACTAAGGCTGAGCCACTCGGCCCCGCGGGGCTCGGGCACGGGGAGGGGGAGATGGGACCCCCCAACCATGGCCCCACGCCTCCCCCACCGCGGCGGTGCCGGCGGTGCCTGGCAGGCCGGCCCGGGCGGGTGGAGGTGAAGCGGTTCGGCTGCACCCTCCTGCCGGGGTGTGCCCCGCGCGAGCCCTGCCGCTGGCCCCGCGCCCGTGGGAACGCTCCCACTCACTGCCGGCAGCTCCGCGGCGAGGCCCCGGCCGTGCACTGCGCAGCTGGGCCCCACTGCCCGCGCCGTGCCCATCGGCATCAGCCCCTTCGGGGCCACGCCAGCTCTGCTCCCCGTGGCAGCCGGATCGCTCCCCTCCCCAGCCCGGGGGCCCGGAGAAGCCGTGGAGGACAAGGGTCCCCCCAGGCCACAGCGCCTTCTGCAGCCACGGGAGCGAGAACCCCCCCTCTTCCCTCCTCTCCCCATCTCTGCCCGAGCCCGGCGTCGGCTCTGCCCTAATCCCATGACCCCGCGCCTGCGAGGGGAACGCAGAGACTTGCGATAAAATCCGCATTTGCCAAAGCTGTGAAATCAGCCAGGAATTCAGTCCAAAAGGAAAAAAAAAGAAAGAAAAAAAAAAAGAAAGGAAAGAGAAAAGCTGCTGCCCGGGGCTGGTGGGGGATTTCCCAAAGAACAAGGGCTGGGAATTCCCTTCCTTCGAGGGACAGGACTTCCAAGAACCGGCCCCCGAAAGATTCGGGGCTCCCAGGTGAAGCCGGGGCCGGTGGGATGGGGCAGCGCCGAGGGCGGCGGAGGAGCCGACACCGCGGTCCTGCCCGAGTCCACCCTTACACCGGGACACACACGCCGGCCGTGCCCCGTGGGAAGTGTCCCCGGGGGACCCCGGGTAAGCCCCTCTCCTCCGCCCCGGCGCCCGCGCTGCCCGCCCTGGTGCGTGTGAGCCGCTCGCTCCGTGGCCGCGAGCCGCCGCGGGGGCTAATCCGCAGGGCCCAGGTTGGCTAAGCGGATTGCGGGAGCTGCGTGTGGCCTGCAGCGGGATTTGTGTAGGTATTTGCTCGTCGGATCGTCTCTCCCCGAGCTGCTCAGCCGTGCGGGGTTTGGAGAACGCTCCCTCTGGAGACGGCAGGAGCCTCTGATGCCGCACAGCAATTATGCCCAAGTCTGACGGTAATCTTAACGATTTATTCCCAGGGCAACACAATAAACTAAACACACAAAATCTGGGCTGCTGGGAGTCCTGGGATCTCCCAGCGTGTGTCTCTGGAGGTTATGGATACCTTCAACCGTACTGAAATCTGCACGAACTTCCTAAAGCACCAGCTCCCGGAGTCATGGGACTGCCGAAGGAGATGAGCTTCGACCCAGGAAGGAGCTGGAGCCGTTGCAGGGAGGGTGGCGACCGGGAACGGGGCTCCTCGGGGCTGCGGGACGTGGGGAGATGCCCTGCCCTCGGGGCACGGCACGCTTTGTCAACAGACCTGAGCAGGCCACGCTCCCAGCCAGCGCCGGAGCAGCCGCCCCGTGGCCGTGACATCCCCTCGTCCCTCCCTGCAGATCCGGGCTGCGAGCGGGGGGCTGGCGGCGGGGCCCTGCTCCCCGGGGAGGTGGCTCTGGGGTGACGCCTTGTCCCCCCCGCAGCCCCTTCCCGGTGCACAAGCCCCAACTGCGGCAGTGCCAAACCTGCCGGGGCCTGGCCGCCCCCTCTCCTCGCTGCGCCGGGGGCCTCACCCCACGCACAAGCTGAGGCCGTGGCCCCCGCAGGGGCGGCTTCGCAGGCCCGGGGCTCCGCAGCTCCCGGGGAGAACAATGGCGCGTCCCTGCCCCAGCCCCTCTCCCAGGGACAACAATGGCGGGAGCCGGAGCCGCCTGAGCTCATCTCCCCCCTGAGAGCCCGGAGGGGGCCGGGGGGCCGCGGGCTGCGCCACAAAGGCTCCCTCCCTCCCTGCCTCCGTCCCTCCCAGCCCGGCTCTGCTCCTGGCGTGTGGAGGGGCCCCGCTCCCACCCCAGCGTGGCTCCGCGGCGGTCTGCGCCGACCCCGGGGAGGCCTTCGGGACCGAAACAGCCGCCGCAGCATTTGGGGGCTACAGAGAGCTCCCCCCGGCTCCCCCCGGGCCCCCTCCACTGCTGCCCGGTGGGTGGGGGCTGTGCGCCCCCTCCTCGCCGCCAGATCCCCCTCCAGCTGCTTTGTGCCTCCGCGTGCCAGGGCATTGTCTGCGAGGGAGAGACCCGCCGGAGGCAGCCCGAGGTCACGCAGCATCTCCCCGGCATCCTCCCTGCCGCCGCTCCCCAGCACCCTCCCTGCCGCCGCTCCCCAGCACCCTCCCTGCCGCAGGCCGCGGCGGCCGTCGGCCCCACAGACCCTGTCCCAGGGGGAAAGCGGCCCGGGGACACCGGGCATCGCCCCCAGCACCAGCGGTACGCCTGCCCGCTTCTCCTCTGCTCCAAAAAATTGTGGGGGGCTGAGCCTTTGTCCTGGCTGTGAAGGAGGTGGTTGGGCAGAGGGAATCCCCGGGGGAGGGACGGCCCAACCTCGCTATTAGACATCAGAGAGTCTCCACCGGGAGCCGCTTTGAAGCTCGGCTCCCCGCGGGAGCTCAGCCCCGTCGGTTCCCTACGCGCGGACCGACTTTGACCCTGGTGATGGGGCACCCGCGCCGGGAGAGGGGTCCGGACCGTCCCCCCGCGGGATGCAGCGGGGGCGGAGTTGGGACCGGGACCGCCGGAGGGGCAGAGCCGGGACCCCGGGAGAGGCCGAGACACCCCCCCCGGAGAGCGGGAGCCGGGGGACGCCGAGCCGGGGACCCCGGGAGCAGGACCCGGGGCGGGGGGCGGGGACAGGGACCCCCGGGGCAGGGACCGGGGCCGGGGGGGGGGCAAAGGCCGGGACGCCCCCCCGGGGGCAGGTGCGGCCGCGTCACCTGCGGGTCCCGCTGAGGCCGGGGCCGGTCCGGGGCCGGGGCCAGGCCGGTCCCTGCCCCCGCCAGGCTCCACCCCGGGCGGTGCGGGATAAAACTTGGGGCACCTCCCCGGCAGCTCCGCGTCAGGGCTGCGCTCGGACCGGCTCCAGCGCTCGGGAGGGGACACGGCACGGCACGGCACGGCGAGCCCCCCTCCCCCCGGGAAGTTTTTTTGGGGTCTCTTTCTCCCTTTCCGCCGCCGGAGGCAGCTGAGCTCCAGCCGCGCCGGGGAACCGCGGGGCAGCGCTCCGGGCTCGGTGAGTGGGGCCGGGACTGGCGGCGGGCGGGACGGGCCCTCGGGGGGCCCCGGGTCGGGGGGGGGGTCCGCAGGCCGGGGCTGCGCTCACTCGCTTTTCCCGGAGCTCCGGAGCGGGCGGGGTGGCCCCGCTTCTCCGGTCCCGGTGTGTGTGGGGCGGGGGGGGGCACACGGCAGAGCCCACCCGGCGGCGGGGTCCGGCAGCGCTTCCCACCCGCCGGGCCCCCCCGGAGGCTCGGGGCTTTGCCCGCCCTCGGGGCACGGGCTCCCCTCGCTCCGGCCGCCGGGGACCCCGAGCGCGGCCTCCCGGGGGGGGGAACGGGACACGGACACGGGACGCCCCGCTCAGCCCCCACCGCGTCCCGGGGAGCGGCCCCCCCGGGCCGTTTGGCTCCGCGGCGGCGGCGGGGGGGGGGGGNGCGCGGCCGGGCTCCCCGCGCTCTCGGCGGGCGCCCCCCGGACCCCGCGGCCCCCCCGGGCGCAGGAGGCGCGGCGGGGCCGGCAGAGGGCGCGCGCGCTTTGCTGACTCATAGCCCCCCCCGCCCCCCCCCGGGCCCCCCCCGGTGAGGGTGCCGGGCCGCGGCCCCGGGGCTGCGCTGTGTCCGGTCCGACCCCCCCCCCCCNCCCCCCCCCCGGGCCGGGGCCGCTCGGTTGGGGGCGCCGCTGCGGGGTTTGGGCGGGCGGGGGCGTTCGGGGCTCGGCCCCGCGTTGGGGCAGTTCCCCCGGCGCTGTAACGGCGTCACCGGGAGGGTGACCGGGCGGGTGCGTGTGACCGGGCGGGTGTGACCGGCCGCGGGTGACTGTGCGTGTCCCCGTTCCCCCCCCGCCCTTTCCGCCTCGGTGTCCCCGCGTCACTCGGCTCCGGGGGCTCCGGCTCCCGCCCGGCCCCGCGGCCAGTCCCCTCCCGCCGCGGCCTCCTCCGGTGCGGGGGCCGCTCCCCGCCCCCGCCGCAGCGCTCCGGGCCGCCGCCGCCTGCCCGTGTCCCGCCTTCACCCCACGGCGGCTCCGGGCCCTCGCAGCCCGGCCCCTGCCCCGCCGCTCCCCCCCCCCGGCCCCGGCGGTTCCCCGTCCCCCCCCGGTGCCGGGCGCCCCCCGCCGCTGCCCGGGGCCCCTTTGTTGTGCGGGACGGGATTATGAATGGCTCCAGGCGCGGCGCGAGGGCGCGCGGGGGGCGGCGGAGGGGGCGGGGCCGCGCGGCCGCGTGGGCGGGAGGAATCCGGCCGAGCCGCCCGCCCACCGGGCCACGTGGGGAGCCTGCGCCCGCTTCCTATTGGCTGCGCCCGCGGATGTCTGGGCGCTGGGCGCGCTCCCATTGGCGGCGGCCGCCGGAGGAGCCGGAGTGAATGAGGGCGAGGCCCCGCCCGCGGGACGTTGCTACATTGTAACTTCCCCCCCGCCCCCCCCGCGCTTCCCCCCCCCCCCCTCGGTCGGCGCTTCCACGGCGGCGGCGGCGGCGGCGGCGGCCGGTTCGGCGGGTCCGGCCCCAAAGAAAGGGGGGAGCGAAGCGTCCTCCGCGCCTCCCCGCCCCTCGCCGCGGCCTCCGGGCCCGCACCCCGCCCCCAGGAACCCCGCGGAGAGCGGAGAGCGGCGGAGAGCAGAAAGAAAGGAGGCGGCGGCGGCGGCGGCAGGCAGGGCGGGCAGGCGGCAGGCAGGGCGGGCAGGCAGGCAGGCAGGCAGCAGGCAGCGCCGCTTCCACCGCCCTCCCCTCCCGCAGGCAGCNCGGGCAGGCAGGCAGGCAGGCAGCAGGCAGCGCCGCTTCCACCGCCCTCCCCTCCCGCAGGCAGCCAGCGCCGCCTCCCCTCGCCCCGCGGCCCCGCCAGCAACCGGCGGAGCGGGAGGAGAACGGGAGATTTTTTTAAAAAAATTTTTATTATTTTGGGGTTTTTTTTTCAATATTTTATTTATCTTG
>RSEF01000028.1:3106467-3122156 GCA_003993805.1 Himantopus leucocephalus
GGGCACACACAGCCCCTGCGCGCTCCCGGTTTCTCATGTTCTCCAGAGAGAGCTGCCCCAGGCAGACGACTTCTCGCTGTGGGAATTGTCCACGAGCGCCAGAGCACACTCAGAAGAGAAACAGCTTTGCCGGTAATCTCACTGGCTTGTGGGTTTTGTTCTGACAGGTGAATTCAGCCCTAAACTCCAGCGGCTGTCTTCCAACGGCACCATGTCCTCCAGCGAAGAGCTGGAGGAGAAGGATGAGAACGCCACCCCCTTTGAGCAGAGTACGTGACAGCGCGGGAGGTGACGCGGTGCTCCTGCTGTGCCCCCACACCCCATGGCAAAGTTAACTGCAGGTTGACTTTCCCCAAAGTTGGTAGTTCTGGAGGTAAACTGAACAACTGCTGGGAGGACACCTGACGGTGACCCCACGAGGAGCCCAACAGCGTTTCCCTTACTAAGGGATGAGCTCTGCTCAAACCCGTGGGAACAGACGAGATAGGGCTGTACCCCTCAGAGTTCGGGTTATCTGCAACGTTGCTAAAGACCTAGTGCCTCCAGCGGGATGGCCGCTCTGCGCCAGCGGCCCTTCTGCTCGAGCTTTGCCCAACCTTGCCTCCTCAGCAGCCGGGGTGCAGCTGCGTTTCTTTTTGTTCGGGTCGCAGGCATCAATGGGATGACCCCAGAGATGACGGCTCCAACGGGGCCCTTCCGAAACGTTGGCTTGTCCAAGGCTGCCCAGACTCACCGGCTGAGGAAGCTCCGTACCCCTTCCAAGTGCCGGGAGTGCAACAGCTACGTTTACTTCCAGGGAGCAGAGTGCGAGGAGGTAAAGTTGGGAGAAGCGGGAGGAGAACCGGCTGGGTGGGACAGATGGAGGATATGTCCCATGAAGGGGGTGACCTCACCACTACCTGCGTACAGTCCCGTCATTCACTCTGTCCCCCGGTGAGAGCCACCACCTCTGCAGCAGCACATTGCGGTGCAGATTGTCACTCGGGTGTCCCAGGTTTGCTGTAGAAACCCAGCCGGGAGCTCTGACACCGATGTGGTCAAAACCATGGGTGTAACCACAGCCGGGAGGTCTAAGCTCCCTGTTCCCTAAGCCTAAGCAGAGGTGCCGGCATGAACTTTGGGGCAGGACTACCTACTTCCTCTAACCTGTGTTTAGGAAGACATTCCTCCTTCGGGGAGGGGTCCGTGTGCTTCACATCGGTCCTGTGGTGTCTCCAAGAAAGGCATTTTTCCTGTCTGCTGCCCTGTTCAGCGAGCTCCTCGTTCTCCGAGCGACGCCTGGTGTCTCTCCGGGGCTGCCCATCTACCTGACCCGTGGTGCCGTCCCCCACCTCCATGCGTTCCCCTGTGTTTTCCAGTGCTACCTGGCCTGCCACAAGAAGTGTCTGGAAACCTTGGCCATCCAGTGCGGGCACAAGAAGCTCCAAGGGAAGCTGCAGCTTTTCGGGCAAGACTTCACAAAGGCTTCTCAGAGTAGCTCAGACGGCATCCCCTTCATCATCAAGAAGTGCATTTCTGAGATTGAGAAGCGGGCACTGAAAACCAAGGTGACGCACTCTCTCTTCCCTCTTCTTCAGCTAATCTGGCTCCGCCGCCTTCTCTTGAACTGATCTCCTGCCTTGGTACGAAAACCAACAGACTCGTTTGTCAGATTCCGGGAGGCAGAAAGTCCCAGGTGATAAACCTGGCCCTGATACCCCAAACTCTGACCTTGGAAACTCACTTCTCTTGCCTCCCTCTTTCTGACGAAACAGGAATGACAGTAACGTCTGCGCTGGAAGGGGATGGCCCAGAATGACTTCTGAGAGGAATTTCCAGCCCCAAAAGGAGAGGGTGGGAGCTGGAACGCCACTGTCTCACGCAAACATGAACAGAAGCATCTCTCCTCACGTTAATTCCGCTTTTCTTTCTTTTACAGGGCATCTACCGAGTTAATGGTGTCAAGACCCGCGTGGAGAAGCTTTGCCAGGCATTTGAGAATGGGAAAGAGCTGGTGGAGCTGTCCCAGGCCTCCCCTCATGATATCAGCAACGTCTTGAAGCTCTACCTGAGACAGGTAAGGGGCTGGAGATGCTGGGGGGGGCAGGGGAGAGGTGGCCAGAGGGACTGACTTCCCAAAACCAAACCTGGCTTCACCGAGTCCTCCCTGGCAGGAGTAACTGCGCGGACTGGGCTGTGGGTGCTGAGGGGTCCCTCCGGCGGGGAGCGGGTCGGCGGTGGGGACATGGCCATGTGCGCGCGTGGGGAAGAGCACGCACGCTGCGCCTCCTCCGAGCCGACTGCGGGTTCCCCGCTCTCGGGGAGCCCGGGCACAACTCGCCCGCCGTCGCTGCGCCTGGCTGCTCCACCGCCGCAGCGGCAGCGTCCGCCTCCGCAGGAGAACAACGTGCAGAAGCGCCAAATCCGCCCTCCCCTTCGCAATTGGGGAACCAGGCACACGAAAAGGGAACTGATCCAGCAAAGGTCACTCCGCACGGCAGAGCCGGGGCTGAGCTCACGTCTCCCCGAGCAGGGCTGTGTCCCTCGGGTGTCCCTGCGGTGGGCTCAGCCGGGCGCTGTGACCTTTGGGTGGCCCTGGGGTGGGCTCAGATGGGCGCTGTGCCCCTCGGGTGTCCCTGCGGTGGGCTCGGCCGGGCGCTGTGCCCCTCGGGTGTCCCTGCGGTGGGCTCAGCCGGGCGCTGTGCCCTGCTTACAGCAGTTCTCCACCCCCAGCAAACACCAGTACGCAAACTCAAAAACTGGCAGCACAAACGGCATCACCCACATCCTCCAACGAGCCACCACAAGGCAGAAGCAGAGGAAGCAGCTTCTCCTTTGTGCTGCAGCCTCGCCGCTTAACTCTTTAGTGCTGCCTTTCTTGGGGGGCTGCTCTAACGCTGCAGAAGGGCTCCTGTGCGTTCACTCGAGCGTCGGGCTCAGCTGTGGGAGGGAGCCCTGTGCCCTGCGCAGACAGACGGGCTCTGAACTGCCTCTGCGGTTTCTCCAGAGAAGAAAAGCAGAGTGGAAAGAGAGGAGGAATCCGTCCTGAGCCACGACCCAACCTCTCACTGCAGAGAGATGGGTTTACAGTCCCTCTGCGAAGTGCTGGACTGGAGGGAATGTGCTCTGCTGTGGGACGCAGCCTGTCCCCAAAACCATCTGCTTAAGCCTCTCTGAAAACATCGCCAGCCATGCAAAACCACCGATCAGTTAACAACGTGCTGCTCTGGGTGCCGCTTACAAATTTCAAAGCAAGAGTTTCCACCTAACCGCAGCCCCACCTTCGCTGCAGGCTATGCCGATCGCATCCTGCCTTCTCCACCCAGAACAATCCCTTCCTGTCCTCTATCATTCCCCTTTCTGCCGGGGGAACCTGCTGCTCTGCCCACCCCGGGCCAGGGCTTTTCCAGGGAAAAAAAGAGACTCCCTTAACCCTGACCCCGAGGGACCCATCCGGCAGAGAGGCCCCACGGGCTGATCCAGCGCCGCTTTCTGCTTCACTGATCAAACGCTGCTTTTTGCTTGAACTTCGCAGGTACTAATTAGCTAGGACAAACGAGGCTGGATTTACACGCTTCAGGAGATGGATAAATAAACATTCCCTTCAGGTCGCGTGCTTTGCAAGCGTTGGAAACGTTTCCCTGCTGTAGAGAGGTTTCCTCGGCTCAGCAGCACGGGGCAGGTCTAGCTCTCCGGGAGGCACAGCTCTCCAGCACCCATCTCCCCTGTTCTTGCTCGCAGCTGCCGGAGCCCATTATGCCCTTCCGCATGTACAACGAGCTGATGGGTCTGGCCAAGGAGAGCCTGCAGGGCGGCGAGGCCAAGGGCAAGAGCGGGAAGGGCGGCCCTGAGCTGGTGGACAAAGGAGCCGACACGGACAAGGTGGTGGTGAACCTGGTGCTGAAGCTGAAGGAGCTGCTGAAGGAGCTTCCCTGGGAGAACATGGCCACGCTCCAGTACCTCCTGCAGCACCTGAGAAGGTGAGAGCGGGTCCAGCGCCTGTGTAGGTGCTGGGGACCCTTCCCTCCCCACCGCACCCACGCTGGCAGCGGGGACAGCCCAGCCCTTCCCAGGAGCAGGGAGGGAGAGCCGTGGCTGCAGCTAATTCTCTGCCGCCCACGAAGCTGGTGTGTGCCGCGGGAGGGGACTCCTGCGCTGCCAGCCCGGCGTCTCCTCCAGCCCTGCCCGTCCGCCTGTCCCTTCTCCCTGCTTGCTCTCAAGAGTTCCTCCTCCTCCTCCTCCTCCCCAGGATCGTGGAAGTGGAACAGGACAACAAGATGACCTCAGGCAACCTGGGCATCGTCTTTGGGCCAACACTGATGCGCCCGAGGCCCACGGATGCCACTATTTCCTTGTCCTCGCTGGTTGATTATCCCCACCAAGCTCGCATCATCGAGGCGCTCATCATCTTCTATTCGACCATCTTTGAGAACAAGGAGAGCACGGCGCTGGCCGACTCCAGCAAATACGCCACAGGCAGCAAGGAGGAGGCAGCCAGCTGCCCTGACCTGGTAGGAGTCTCTGGGGCACCCTTGGGGACGCGGAGCCTGCCGAGATAGCTCTCTCGTGCTTGCAACCTGGGGCAGAGCAGCTGGGGCAGACCCTCCCGCAGCCCCAACACCCCCAGCCCTCTCCTCACCGGTGCCCGTCCTCCTGCTCTGCCCCGCGGATTGCACCAGGGACGTTCCCCGTCCCCGCTGTGCCGCGCGGTGGGACGGGTCTGGCCAACGCTGTCGCCTTTCTCTATGGAAACCCGCCTTGCTTCGTCACGTCCACCTGTGCATCCCCACTCCACTTGCGAGTGATTTTCTGCCCCAAAAGAGCAGTGTCTGCGGGTGAGACAGGGGGTGGGAGGATGGAGCCCACGCACTTTGACACAGGGACAAAAAGATGGCGTTTCTCCACTGAACATTTTCCGGAACCGTGTCGCGGCGAATGTTTCCTTCTCCTCCGTGCCCTCACCACTGCACCTCTTCCTCCCAGGCCAGCGCAGGCTCCCAGCGCGCAGCTCCTCCCGGCAGCGTCCCCTACCTGGAGCTGCCTTCGGAGAAGGGGAATTTGGGTTACAGCGCCGGCTCGTTCGCAGGTAAGCGAAAGGCACCCGGTGGCTCCTCCCCAGTGGGCACAGGTCTCTCGGGAGGTACGAGGGGTGTCACCGGTGGCAATAGCAAAGCCCTTCCCCTGTCCTGAAGACCACACGTTGGCTGAGCAAAGCTGCTGGTGGTGCGGTGGTGCCGGGTGAGAGCACAGGGGGTTACACACACAGGACTCCCTCTGTCCCGCAGAGTCTGGCGACCGCTCCGTTGACTCCGACTCCGAGCTGGAGGACAGCGGGGAGCTGCTGGCCGCCGCGGAAGGGGGCCCACGAACCCAACTAACCAAACAGGAGAGCGAGACCAGCACAGATGAAGCTCAGTTCTGCGATGAGGGGAGTGAGGGGCAGCGGAGCCGGAGCTGCAGCATGGGTCAGTCGGACACGGAGGGCACCGCTGCCCGCTGCCGCAGCCCCCCGGGAGAAGAGCAAAGCGACGCAGAAGAATACCCCGAGAGCCGCCTCTCCGCCGCCAACAGGGACCACAACACAAACCAGTCCAACAACGCGTCCGTGCCCGCTGCTGCCCGGCATCTGGCAGCCAGGTGCCAAGGCGACGGCGAGCCAGGCAGCGAGCGGCAGCCCCGGTTTATCTAAGCCACCAAACAAAAGTACTGCGGGCGCTGGGACGGGGCAAAGGGGCAAAACCCAGACGTCACCCCGGCGTAGCGATGCGCAAAGCTGTGATGGTGAGGGTGGGGAGGGACGGCACGGAGCCACGGGCAGCTCGGGGGGTTTTGGTGTGTCAGCTGCAGGCAAGTCCTCGCTGTCCCGTGGCTGGAGCTTTCACACAAAACCCCTGAGCCCCCTCGGCTCCCAACCGGGAACATCGGGTCAGGCTGCTCCGACTGCCGGGAGCTGCCAGGTCCGGCAGCCCAGAACTACGCTTCTTGGGAAGCACTGAAGCAAGGCAGACCCCTCGCTGCTTGCTCCGGACTGGGAAGGAACCCAGGGCTTTGCCGTGCCCGTGCCAGGTCACAGGCTTAATTTCTGCCGCCGTCCCTAATCCTACGCCTCTACTGCAGAGACCGAGATAGGCAGAGTCGAAGGATCTGGTCGTCCTCGCTGGCAGTGGCTGGAAGGGGAGAAGCGGCTGCCGGGAGGTGGCACAGGGAGAGGTCCCCAACCGCGGGCAGGAGAAGGGCACTGCAGCCAGGCACAGACAGACGGACAACGCTGAGCACCACACACGCGTGGCCCTGCCGGCCTGGGGAACGGCTCGCGGGGAAGGGGACACGGGCAGAGGAGCACTGGGTTTGGTGTAGCCGGGTAAAAGCCACCCGCACCTTCGCAAACAGAGCCAGCCTCGGCTGTAGAGCCACAGCCGCACCGTCTGCCCGGCCCGGCGAGGTACATCCATCATTTATAACTGACTGTACCGGGCACCCGACGTCCAGCGATGAATCTACTGCCTCAGCACTTCTAAGCGATGCAGGACTCCAGCAGCGACGTGCCGCTCCTGGCTGGGCTGACAGGGTTTGCATTGCTGCTTGTATTTACGGGCATTTTTCTACTTGGCAGGAGCCACGCTAGGAGCAACCCGCCAGCCGTGAGCAAGCTCCGGGGACAGGTTTTCCTGACTGCGGGGTCCTGAGCATTGCCTGACCTCTCAGGTTTGGGGTTGTTTTTTTTTTGATAGAAGTTTTATCTTCAAAAATCTAAGCTGCAAGTCCAGGACTGCTCTTCCAGCTGGCCCCAAGGTGGAGCTGGGCAGAGAGCAGGTCATCAAGGGGAGATGCCGCCTCCTCAGGACCACCACGGCCTGAACCGAGTCAGTCCCCACCAGTGTAACAGGCGCTTTTTTTTTTTTTTTGGTAAAGAGATAACCCTTCCCCATGAATCCACTACCTCTGCTGGCAAAGGAACTTAAATGCTGAAACAAGACCAGTCAACAAGTCAAAGTATTTTTTTTAAAGCTATGAGATGTTTCTGCACTGAAACATAGAGAAACAAGTCGATTTTAGGTTTAGAAAGAGCTGAAAGCTGTTTCCTTCTATTACCCTGCTTGTACCTGGGCTGCGTTCCTGCCGTCACCGCTGAGTGTGCCGCTAGACCCGGCCCAGGCAGAGGCCGAGCGCTCCCGGCAGGGACAGATGCGCAGGGGCACCTCGCGCACAAGTGACGCGCGGCCCACGGCTCCTGAGAAATTGCACAAAGCCAAAGCTGTTTTCTAATAATCAGGCAGACCCTTCCTCAGCGGGGTGCTGGACACCAGCTCGTCTCTCGCGCTCTCTGCTCCCGCATCAGCCCTCACCGCTCCGGCTCTGACGAGCAGCCGCCCCCACGGGACAGACAGCGAGGGGCGAGGCAGAGGCAGAGCTCGGCCAGGGAAGCCAAGCGGGAGCCACGTTCCAGCTGCAGATCCACTGAGCGGTGTCTGGGGGGTTGTACGCACCTCGTTACTGCAGAACTGGGCGATCAGCAGACGTTTGACCCCGTAGAGGATCAGTCTCCAGCACAGGGGGGAGCTCAGGCCTTACAGTTGCCAGAGCTCTCCAAGACTAATTGGAAATGCATCTCAGCTCAAAGGTACAGAAAACCAGTGTTGATTTACAGCTAAATGGTTTATAACTGAGCCAACGAAGAGCCAGGGATACCTGTGAGCCATTCTGCTCCGCAGCTCTTCAACAAGATGGTTGGATTTTTCCAGCAAGTCATTTCCACGGTAGCAAGAGGAATGAGGCCGGCTGCTCTCTCTTGCCACCAGCACTGTCACCATGGCGGTACCACGTGTGTTTGCGAGGATGGATGACGGGTGAATGCGAGTGAGGGAAGGGGCAAAAGCTACGCTTGAGCTTCATATGGTAACAGGCGTCCTTCTATTTGTATTGTATTCTATTAATTCAGTGTGGAAAGAGTAAAGTGTGTTTGTTATGACATTCCCGTACTGCTGTATGAAACTGCGTTACAAGTTTTTGCTGTGTCCAGATTTACATACTCCAAAGAAATAAATAAAATCAGTGTGTTCCAACCCGCGCCTGTCCTGGAGATCAGAGTCTTCCAGACTCATATGCCCATGGCCGCAGGAGGCTAAGCACCGTAAGGAAGTACTCAAAGTATTTCTGGCAAGTAAACTGAAGTTTAAAAACCCTCGAGACCTGAAACAGATTAAAATGAAAGCAACTGGGGAGCGATAAGCAACTCTCCACTGCAGTATCTGAACACCAAGGTCTCACAACAAGGGCCAGAGGGTAGAACAGGTAAGGTACACAATGAGGTGAGTCGGAACTGCAGTGCTAAAACTGCACATGACAGTTCAGAGTTGGGCAGGGTGAGCCCTTGCCTCAGCCGTGACGGAGAGTCCATCAGAGCCTCAGCAGCAGTGTAAACAGAATGAAAAATACGGGAACTCGCAAAGCGCAGAAGGCTTTGGCACAGGGAGAGGCTGAGAAATACAGTACCAGTGAGGAACAGCGAGAGTACAAACCTTTATTAAAAATAAGATCCTATAAAATAAAATAGGAAAGGAAAGGCCTTTTTCCAGTTGCTTCCTCCCCGCATGCTTCTGTTGCTTCAGGTTACTTCCATGGCTTGAGTCCTTAATGAAGACTGAGAAGTTACAGCAAAGTCTATGCTGGAAAACAAAGAATTAGGCCAATAATACAACTGCACGGAATTTTCTTGGCCATCTATGAAAAGGCAGACATCGCAGAGGGTCTGTAAATTGCCGGGAGATGGGAAGACAGGGAGGTGGCGCACAGCTCTCCCACACCTGGAAGAAAGAGAACTCGGGATGTAAATGTCCTCACGCCTCCCTCAGCAGACGGCTCCCAAGGCCAAGCCCCACGGAACGCCCTGAACACCGGCAGGCACGTCCTGCGCGGTGGACAGTGAGGCAGGAGACCAGGTAAGCCTTGCTCTGGTCTGTCCTCTCACTAACAGTGCCCTCCACAAACAATTTAAAGTTTTGAGATAATCTTTTTCTGGAGGCAGCTCACTTCAGGTCAATCCTGGAAAGCCCCAGCATAATTCTAAGGCACTGCCCAAAGCCCTCCGATAGCCGGAGGGTCTCGTTCTCCGCCTTACCCGATCGCTCTGGTCACTGCACCAGCCTGTAGGTGATGTAGCGGCCCGCAGTCTCACTTGGCCTTATGATCTTCACGACCTGGAGGGCCGACAGAAGGAACTCGTGAGGGAGAGAAGCTGGCGGCGTTTCCCCTGCAGGGCTTCCCTGCCCCACACGCGCGCACGCAGACCCCGACAGTGTGGCTGTAAAGCTGCGGCATTCAGCAGCCACAGACGGCTGCACCGAGCTCCCCGCTTCATGGGGGGCACAGCGTGGAAGTGTCCCCCGCCCCAGTGCAAGGGGAGGGGGAGATCGCAGAGCGTGGGGCTGCTGTCACGTCTGCCGCCTGTTACCAGCCAGTTCAGCAGGCAGCCGAGACTGCCACGTCCTTGCTAGAAGCCTGCTCGCCTTACACACATCCGTACCTAATCCACAGCAGCTTTTACATTTGAAAGAGACCTCTCCTGTCTCCAAGAGCTCTGAAATACTGTTGAGGGAGGATCGCCCCTTCTTGCCCTGCCCACAGGGAACTGTTGCCCGAGCCTATTTCTCTCCTACCTGACCACGCTTTATTCCGAAGTACCGGGCCACGGGATCCCCGGCCTGTATCCTCGGGAGCTGGTTCTCTCTCAGCTTACTGCGCAGGGAGTCAAGGAGAAGCTCCCCCAGCAGAATACGCAACTGACCCAGGTGCCCCTTCGTTAGCGCCGCTCAAGGAACAAAGTAATAAACCGTTGCACATGGATGTATTCATTTTCAGCCCAAAGCAAGTATGCCTCACACCCAGGCAGGAAGGGCAGGAACAAACAAAGGATACTATCTGGCCAGTAGCTCGGTTACTTCTTCCTTTGTCATGACGACGTGCTCCGGGACCAACTGTAAACAACAGGGGGGAGACTGTAAGATTAGAAAGCCAGAGAAAGCGACTGGCTCCTCACAGCGGCGGGAGAAGCAACTCGTTTGTAAGGAAGAAAACTACGACTGCGTCACTCAGTCCGGCCTTCCAGCCGAGAGAAGGTCTCTGGGAGCAGCCCGAGCCGCAGCTCAGCACCAAAGGCTGATCATCCCACCCTCGCTCCGCTGCCCAACACCGCTCACCTCGTGCTCTGTGATGTTGATCAGAAGCTCTTGCTGCAGGAACTGCTCCAGGATGTATTTGGGAGCCATATCTACCAGGGACTGGAAAGGGAAAGGTCTGTCAGACAGCAGCACCGCGCTGGGACAGCCCTGCCTGTGCGCAGCTCTGCTCCCCAGTGACCAGCAGTCACTGCAAGCGTGGGATCGCTACACTTGTGCTCATACAGATACAGCTACACAGGCAAAGGGCAAACAGATCTCTTCACCACTGACAAATATCCCCTTTTCTCTTGACTGCTCCTGGGCCCTCAGCTGTTCTTCTGGAACCAGAACCAGTTGTTCTGGTTAAATGTTAAGCAAGCGCCTGCATTAAGGTACAACAGGCTTTAGCGAAAGATTTTATCTGGAAGGACATCCTAGGCTTTTATTTACCTAAAGCAGCACTGAAAAACGGACAAGCAAGACATCGACGGCCCACAGCAACCCTCTGACTCTCAGGCAGCCTTCTTTTACGGTACTTTGTACCTGCTTTGCCGAGGGGGTCATGCCTTGCTGTACCACGATGAGCGCTCTGGTGATGTTCTCCTCCTGCATCCTCTGGCAGTACATCTTGATCGTCTTTATTCCAACCTTGGGCTCCTCTGGGGAAGGAGTTACAAAGGAAAGTGGTTACAAAGAGCCCTCCCTCTTTCTATTAACCTCTTGAGAAAGCAAAGCCAGCCCTTCTGGCAGCAGGAATACCTGGGTAGCCTGGAAAAGAGGGCTAACAAGAACCTTATGAACTCCAACGAGGACAAGTGAAAGGTTTTGCACCTGGGAAAACATAACCCAGGAGTGCAGCACAGGCTGGGATCCACCTGGCTGGGGAGCAGCACTGTGGAAAGGGTCCTGGGGGACAACAAGCTCAATGTGAGTGAGCAGTGTGCTGCTACGGCAAAGCCAACAGGGTGCTGGGCTGCATCACCACGGGCACCACCAGCTGAGATAAAGGAGTCATCATCCCACTCTACTCAGCGCTGCTCAGGTCGCACCCGAAATACTGCGCTCAGTTTTGGTCCCCGCTATGCAAAAAAGCTGTCGCCGGGCTGGAGAGAGTCCAGAGAAGGGCCACCAAGATGATCCAAAGATGGGGAAGCCTGCCACACGAGGGAAGGCTGAGAGAACGGGGTTTGTTCAGCCTTGAGAAAAAAGGGATTAGGGGTGACCTTATCACCACGTTTCAGTATTTAATGGGTGGCTACAAAAAAGATGAAAACTCCCTTTTTACGAGGAGTCACATGGAAAAGACGAGGGGTAACGGGTACAAGTTACTCCTGGGGAGATTCTGACTGAACAGAAGAGGAAAATTCTTCACAGTGAGAGCAACCAGCCGTTGGAATAACCTCCCTGCCGAAGCGGCGGACTGGGCACTTTTCAGGTTCGGCTGGGCCCTCATGTCTAGACCGTGCTTTGGCCGAGAAAGGTGTTGGGCCAGATGGTCCCTGAGGTCCCTTCCAACCTGCGATTTTACGGTTCTACGACGACTCTTATGGTTCTATGATGAATCTATGATTCTTCCGCCCAGCTCCCCACCCCGGGAACCGCGGCCGGAGCAGGCTGGGCTCACCCGGGAAGAAGACGAACATCTGGTCGGTGGGATCGTCGTTGTGAGCCACCAGCACCGTCAGGTCGGTGCGGCGGGGCCGCCCCTCGCTGGGTTTGTCCCCGAACTGCGCCTTGAACTCCTCCAGCGTCTGATCCAGCTCGTCCTGGGTCACCAGGTAGCCCCGATCGTGACAGAGCTGCCGAAGAGAGACCTCGCCTCAGGCCGACCGCCATCACCACCACCGCCACCACCGGGGGCGGCGGGGACGGGCCGGAACAGGCCGCAACGGCACCCACCGGGCCGCCGCGCACCGCACACCCCCGCCAAGCCCCGCCGTCGCCCTCCCGCACCTGCATGATGGTCTTACGGATCTTCCACAGGCGGTAAGTTTCCTCCTCGTCGTCCATGGCTCCCTCACCGCCCGAGGACCCCGCGGCTGCCCCGGCGCCGCCTCAGGCGGCGCCGGGGCAGCCGCGGGGTCCTCGGGCGCAGGTGCTTCTGGGAGCTGTAGTCCTCCGCAGCCCATTGGTCAGCTTCCCATCCATCATTCCCTCGAGCGCGATGATTGGCTTCGCGGGTCGAAGGAGGAGGTGCCTCCGGGCTTGCCCGCCGTCGATTGGCTGGAAGGGGGGTGGAGCGCCATGGCATGGGGTCGGGCGCTGCTGTGGGGGGCGGTGGCAGCAGCAGCAGTAGCGCGGGGTTCGGTGCGGAGGATGGTGAGCGCGGTCCGGCTCCGCTCCGGGGGGTACCGGGACGAGGGCAGGGCGGCGGGGTGGGGGTGGGCTGCCGCCGCGGCTGGGGGGCGCCCAGGGTGGGCGTGGGCTGGGATGAGGCCTGGGCTGGGGGGCGCAAGGCCTGGCCGGGCGCGGGGGATGCGGGACGGGGGGGAGCGAATTACTCATCCCCTCGGGGAAGCGAAGGGCGCGGAGCCGCCGGTTCTGGCGGGGGAGTGCGGGGCAGGTGGCTGCGGGGGTCCCTCCCGGGCCGGAGGGGACACAGCGGGTGGGGGCTGAGGGCGTCTCACGGTGTGTCATGTGTGTGTCCCCATCCCCCCCCCCCCCCCCCCCCNTATGACTTCCACGCCCGAGATATCGATGGCAACGACGTCTCCCTGGAGAAGTACCGGTAGGAGGAGAAGGGTCGGGCCCCGCTCGGCCTTGGGGCGCGGGTCTGAGAGCCCCGGGGTGGGTGTGGGGCTCAAAGGGCCTCTGGACGGCGCCCGGCGGCGATTGTCCCACTGCGGCTTAATCTCTTGCGTAACCCGGCGAGCAGCTTGTTTATCGGGCTGCCCGCCGCGCTCCAGGGGGGTGAGGGGCCTCACCCCGCTCCTGCCCGGGGAACGGCTGCTGATTCAGCCCCCTCCTTTCCAGAGGCTACGTCTGCATCATCACCAACGTGGCTTCGAAATGAGGAAAAACCGCTGTAAACTACACTCAGCTTGTTGACTTGTACGCCCGATATGCTGAGAGGGGTTTACGCATCCTGGGCTTTCCCTGCAACCAGTTTGGAAAACAAGTATGTGGGGGAGTGGGGTGAGGGGCCCCCCTTGCCCGGCCGGGCCCCCTCTGCTGCCCCGGGGCGCTCACAGAGTGCCCCTTCCGTCGCCTTCCTCAGGAGCCTGGGGACGACGCTCAGATTAAGGCATTTGCTGAAAACTACGGTGTGAAGTTTGACATGTACAGTAAGATTGACGTGAACGGGGACGATGCCCACCCACTGTGGAAGTGGATGAAGGACCAGCCCAAAGGAAGAGGCACCCTGGGCAAGTGAGTGTGGGACGGGGGGGCTGCGCAGAGCACCCCAGCATCAGGGAGGGGGCGGCTCCGGGTCGCTCCTTCGGAGCGGGTGGCCTGGCTGCAGCAGGAGGAAGGGGTTTTTGTGCCACAGACTCACTCCTGGTTTTTTCTCTCCTAGTGCAATAAAATGGAATTTCACTAAGGTAGGACAGAGCTGCTTCTCCCGGGCTTGCCTGGGTCGCACCCTCACTCTTTGGGGGGCGGTGGGGAGTCCCTGGGGGGTTGCAGGGAGGAGGGATCCTCACCACAGGCTGTGCTCTGTGTGGTTACCCTGGATGTTGTGTAGGAGTGTCCCGAGGGGCTCCTGCCCTGTCCTGGTCCCTGTGCCCCGTTATCTCCAGCCCTGGCCCAGAGAGGCAGTGACCCGCTCTGCCAGGGGCTGCTGCTCTGCCGCTCTCACGGGGCTGCAGAGCCCGTGTTACAGCTGGACTCACTCACACGGGCGCTGCTTCGCTTCCACAGTTCCTCATCAACCGGGAGGGCCAAGTGGTGAAGAGGTACAGTCCGATGGAAGATCCCTACGTGAGTCTGCTGCGGGCGTGGGTGGTGTTATCAGCTGAGCCATGGGAAAAGGGGAAGTGCAACTTTCTGCAGATCACATCTGCGGAGAAATGCGGCAGTGCTGGTGCTGAGCACTGCTCTGGAGCACGCTCCGCTGCAGTGTCACGGCTCTCGTCCTCCTTTGCCTGGGGGAGAAAAGGCACCCTGTGCTCTGGGGGCGGTGGCTGTGGCACCAGGACAGTGGATGCCCAGCACAGGGCAGGGGGGTGGTTCTGAGCACCCTCTGGGGTGGGACAGAGGGGGCTTCGGGCGTATTTTTGGGGCAGTGATGTTCTCGTAGCACAGGTGATCTTTCTCACAGGTGATCGAGAAGGACCTGCCTGCCTACCTGTAGACCTGCTCATCTCACCCCTGCACTGTCCCTGCGCCCCAGCACCGCCCCTCCTGCTGCCTGTGAGTCTTCTCGTCCAGCCCCAATGACGGTCTGTCTTCAAGCCAGCCTGCTGGTGAGGCAGACCTGAAGATCTGGCGTACACCTGCTGGAAGAAGGCTTCACAGGACCGGTGGCCGCTGCTGGGCAGCCCCTTTCTGTGGGCATGAAGCAGGATCTGGTGTCCCCTTGCAATAAACATTAGAAGTAACCGGTTGTGTCTGGGTGTGTGGAATTGAGTGGGGGACAGGACAGGGCTGGATCTGCTGCGCTGCTCCTGGTGAGAACCCAGAGCTTTGCAGGAGAGCCAAGACCTTACGCAACTCCTGAGCCCAGTGGGGATAATCCTCATTAGCGCTGAGGGGGGAATTGCACACAAATCCTGGGTCAGCCCAGTGCTCCCGAGGGGCTCACGCAGGAAAAGCCGGAGCAGGGGGAAGGCGTGTGTGTCCCCGCTGGGACCGCAGCTGGGATCCTTCCTCGCCCGAACCCAGTGGGCGTCTGCCCTGATGAGGCAATTGGGTTGTTTTTCTCTGAACGCAGCTGAAGGCTGACGGCAGAGTGTGAGCGCTCGGCAGCACACCCCTGGCCCTGACGGCCCTCCTGGCCCTGGCGGGGCAGCAAAGGGGCCGGTTCCAGCAGTGGCGCAAGCCACGGCCAGAAGCGATTACTGCAAAACAAAATCAAGTCGTGCTGGGACACGGTGAAATACCTCACGTAGCCAGAGATGTGTCCGACCGCAGTGTGCAGGACCACAGGTGCATCCATCCTCCCCGGGAAGTCTCGGCTGCGGCTTGTTGGTGCTCGCAAAGGCGCAGCTTTGTCTGGCCAAGCCTGCGGAGGGCCAGCGGCTCCCGTGGGCGGGGGGGGGCTCGTGCTTTACAGGTGACTTGCCGTGCAGGAGCGCTGCTTTGCCGCTTTCCCCAGGGTCTGGGGAAGGTGCTGGGTCTCCACATCCACAGCCCCCAACCACCCTGGGCCCCCATGGGGTGCCCCGTCCTCACTGCAGGGCCAAGGGTGGAGTGGGGAAGACCCCCAGGGTCTGTGCTGGGGTCCCCCCACGTCTGACCCCCCCCCCCCCCCCCCCNCTGCAGCCCGGCACGTCAAGGATTCCGGGAGGATCCTGCCCCAGCCTGCCTGACCGCTCGGCCCCCCTGGGGCAGGTTTCGGGAGCTGCCCCACAGCCCCACTGGGGTGGGGGGTGCCGTGAACTCTGTCGGCAG
>RSEF01000028.1:3127735-3160044 GCA_003993805.1 Himantopus leucocephalus
CTACCGCCTTGCGGCAATACGTGCCGCCCCAGATGTCACGCGGCTTTTTGCAAGCCTTGCGGCGGATCTGATCCCTTCGCTGGCTGTGGCTTTGTCCTACAACCGGGTAAATCCTGGTCACAGCAACTCAGGGAGGAAAATGCAGCAGCAACGCTTCTTGCCATGGCAACCCAATGATTGCGTCAGGGCTTTTTTTTTTTTTTTTTTTTTTTTTTTTTTTTTTTTTTTTTTTTTTTTTTTTTTTTTTNTGGGCTTTGGGACTGCCAGTTCCCAAAGTCAGAACCGGCTCAGTATTTCACCCCTTGCTTGTGGGTGCCAGGCTGGCCGTGGGACCGCGCGTGGTCACGCAGGACAGCCTGGCAGGGGACAGGAGGGGTCAGGGGACAGACCCTGCCGTGCAGGGAACGGCTCTGCGGGCTTTCCCCGTGCCGGGGGAGTCTCTCCACGTCGGGGCGCAGCCTGACCCTGCGGGGAGCTCGGGAAGGAGCAGTAGGTTGGGTGAGGGACGGGATGGAAGCACAGGGGGACCCCCGGTTCAGTCCGGCCTCGCATTCCCTCTTTCCCTGCAATCCCAGCAAAAACAAAGGGAGAGGAGGCGGCTCTTCCGCCGGCGCGGTTTGCGCTGGCGGGCTCTGCGGCAGCAGCCGCGCTCGCCCCCGCCGCCCCTCCGGCTGCCGCGCTTGCAGGAAGGGTGGTCCCGGGCGCTTCGCTTCGGCGCAGGGGGAGGAACGCCACGCCGGAGCACAGAGCAAATGCGGGCTACGTGGCTGGTTTCGTTCCCTCTCCGGTCCTGCTGTCGTGGAGCCTGCGTGAGCCGCAGCCCTGAGAGCGGACCGTGAGACCACCAGCGCTGTTGCACGGCGCTCGGGTGCCCGTCCGCCCCCATGCTCCTTCCCACCCCGCTCTCCCTCCCATCCCTCCCTGGGAGCTCCTCTCCCCGGCCCTCGCCCGAGGCGACGGCACCCGGAGGAGCGCGGGGCTGCTCCGGGGTTTGGAAACCTCATCAGAGCCGGTGCCCGGGGCCGAGGCCTCCGCTCTGCCCGTGGCTGCCAGCCCAGGTGCCAGGGCTGCCGAGCGGGTTCGGACTCGGCCGCTGCGCGGCTCTGGGCAAACGCCAAACCGCTGTGCGCCGTGGAAAAGGGCCGTGAGTGCGGGGAACTGGAGAAACGTCCCTTCAAACACAGGCTTAACCCCCCAAAGGAACCCACGGCGCTGCGGGAAGGGCTGCTTGGCTGCAGGATGCACCCGAGGCAAAACCACCTCGGAGGCAGGAGAGAGGCTTGTCCGGCCCTGGGAACCGCGACGGAGGCGAGGGCAGGAGGGCAGGCGTTCAGCACAGCTCGTCGTATCGGCGCTCCCCTGGCGTATTTTGATGTGGCACTGAACGCTGCTGTGCTGCTGGATGGGGGACTCCTTCAGGAAATGAGTATTTTCATTTTTATGATGTTTGGTACCGTAATCTCTGCCACTGGAGGTCTTAAAAACCAGGTGAGACAAACATCAGTCAGGCGTGAGGTTGCCTGATTCAGCAGACAAGATGATCCCCGAGATCCCTCCAGCCTCTTGCGACTGGCGATTTAACAACGATTGCACACCGCAGCCTACGTGTGCGAAGAAGACACAGGCTCCGCGGTGAGGAGCGTGCAGTGCAAGACGGCTATTTGTGGTCCTTGACGAAGCGCTTTCACCGTATCAGGTCACTGCAGGCACCGTCCCTGCTCGCAGACAGCTCCGGGGGATGGAAAAGGGGCTTTGAAACTCCCGCAGGGCTACCGGGGCATCCGGCGGGACGCTGCGAAGTTCACTCCGTGGCTCTTCCCCGGGCGTCGGGTGCTTCAGGAGCCTCCGGCTGCGGCTGTGTCCGTGCCAGCCACTGCTGCAGGAAGGTTTCGCTCTAGTGACATAGATCACGCGCCTTATGTTTCATTGCTCAATTAACTGCCGTAACGACTTGTGAAATCTGCCAGGTGAGCTGCCTGCTGGGCTACTCCCCAGCGCTGGTGGTAGCCCTGTGGTACGTATGTGGTGTCCCCGCACCCAGTCCGTCCCAGAGCCCCGCGGGGCTGCGGCAGCCGGCGGGCTGCGGTGCCGACGCCGCGGTGCCGGACGCTGCGGCTCATGCCCCGGCTCGGGCAGGGAGGAACAAGCAGATCTGGAGCACACGAAACCTCCCGGGAGCTGCAGAACTGGGACGGGAGCGGAGGCGGCGCTGGCGGTCTCGATTCGGCCTGGCTCTCACCGTGTTTCCCAGGGTGACTCCGGTGGTGTCAAAGGAAAGCCACCAACGCACACCCAAACGTGACCGAAATCACACTTTTGGGGACAAATGCGGGCAGAGCTGCAATCGCCATTCACTGTCACAGGCGCTACGCTGCTCCCACAAGCCTTGCATCCCGCTGGGACTACAGCTCCCCTGAAGCAGCGCAGGAGGGTTAACAGCGCTATTTTCAAAACACCCGACCTGCGCTGGCTTTGCACGAGGAGTAGAATTATTAAGCAAAAAGGGTGTTTGTCCCTTAACGTTTGCAGTACCGACGTCTCGGGAAGAGGCCGGCGGCGCGGTGCTGCTCCTCCCCCTCAGCATCCCCAGGCGGCTGGCTGTCCTTGCTGTCACTCGCACCGCGCGGAAAATGGCTCCGTGCGTCAAGGTCACTTTATCCGCCCTCATCGTGGACCAGAAGTGCTCACGTTAACGTGTCTCTAATTTAATCAAAATGCCGGGGACGTGAGCTCAGGGCTGGGCGCTCTTCTTCCCTCTTGAAGGGCAAAAATTGATTTGCAGTCCCTAACGGCAGACGAGCCTCCTCGCTGCTCCCGCCACGACTGGTGCACTGACGGANCAACAGCAGACGAGCCTCCTCGCTGCTCCCGCCACGACCGGTGCACTGACGGACCACGCAGCCCCAGGAAAAATTAAGTAGAATTAAAAAAATAACCCTGGCTTATTCAATAGTTCAAACCCAGAGCTTAGAATTGACATACCCTCCTCAAATCAGGAACGAGTTTTTTTCATTTGCATAAAATATTGTACTACTTTATTCTTCTATTCGCAGTTGCATTCTCTTTTTAACTATTGCTCTAACATTTTCTGAGTGTTGAACCTTTTCTTCTCCTTTTACTGCAAAACATATCACATACACTTAATTTTATATATACGTAAAATTTATATTGTCATTATTCAGTGTTGTTAGTTTGTTCTCAGGGCTGGAAAGTTAGTAAGTTTTTTTCACGGTAAGAAAAATAACATTAGATGGGTACCTCATCAATATTGGGTTTTTTAGGTGCTTCCGAGGCCTTTGGCGGCAGCGGGCAGCACGAGGCTGCAGCACTGTCCCTGCTTGGCAAAACCGCCGCTGCCGTAGCACCGTGACACACAACCCGCAGAGACCGTGCTGCTGCGAGAGCCGCGCTGAGGAGTAACGAAACCCCCATTTTTGTGTGTACAACAGCTGAGATTCGGGCAGAGCGCAATACCGAGAGTCCTCTGTATTTCATAATTACTACACACACTTGTGTACAAAACAACCCTTCTCCTGCACATCCCGAAAGGTGTAATAACAAATCGGAGAGGAAAAGCCCGATTTCCTTACTTTGGGAGGCAGAGAAGGGGTACTTGCTGCTTTCACAGAACAATAGTGGGCAGAAGACTGCTTTGCATTTCACTGTGGTTTCTTTTTACTCTGTTTTAGTGCTCAGTTAGGAAATCAATGACATTATCTGTGAAGGAACAGCCCTGATTTAACAAACTCCGAACTCCGGCCGCTGTTCCGCTGTGCAGCCCTGCTCTGCCCAGGAGCGCTCCGAGGGGAAGGAGTGAAGGCCGCAGGCCGGAGTGTGCAACACGCTTCTCCTGCTGCAAACTGCACAGGGAATTACCAAGTCCTTTGGCAGCGTCACCCCCGTTCCGAGGCAGAGCCGACGGCCCGGTCCTGCCTCCGGGCAGGGAAAGCCGAGGTGACCTCCGGAGACCCGTCCTCGCACTGGTTTCTTCCACCTTTTCTTTCCAGCTCTTGTCTGCACGCGGCCGTTTTCCTCCTGCGCGTCTCTTCTTCTCAGACATTTTAAAATACCGTTCTGCATTTTCTAGATGAGATTGTAGTTACCGCATGGAAAACTAGACAATTTTATTTTTAGGGCTTTTTAAACCAGTGCAGTCCCTTGCACAGACACGTGTTTATCTTTGCCAGAGTTTCCTCTTTCAATAAGGAAGTTTCTAACACTGGAGACATTCTTACCTTAGAAAAACCCCAGGGTGGGCTTTTAAACGTTTCAATGGAAAAAGGGCTCAGCAAAGCCCTTTTATTATTATTGTCTGAACAAAACCATTTATGCTTTGGAACCAGCGACGGGGCTGCTTTTGACATCCATTGTGCCGTGCTCTCCCAAGCATGTGCGGGGGTGTGGAGGCACCAGCACGGCGCTTCAAAGGAGCAGGCTGCCTGGCTGCAGGGATTATTCACCCTGGGCTGCCACAGGAGAGGGGGAAGGCGGAATTGCCGCCTCTCCCCGCGGGGCAGGGAGGAGGGCGGCCTCCCCGGGCGGCTCTGCCGGCTCTGGGGGCAGCGTGTTTGCCGTGGGCGCCCGAGGGGGTGACGAAGACGCGACCCTGGGCCTGCCAGGGAGGAGGGGACCTACCGCCTACTCTGGTAGCGAGTGCCGAGGCCTAGGGAGAGGTGGGGACAGGCCGCCCCCTCAGAGAAGAGGGGAGAGGAGGCGGCGGGGCCCCGAGGCGCGGGCAGGCCGCAGCTGGGGGGGGAACGCAGGGCGGCGGAGCGGGCCCGCCCGGTGCGGGCGGCGCACGGCGGGAGGACGGCCCGGGAGGAGGCGGGAGGCCGAGCTCAGGGCCGGGGCCGGCCGCGCTCGCCGCCCAAAATGGCGGCGGTCCCCTCAGGCGGCGCCTTTGTCTGCAGCCGCCGCCGCATTGCCGCGAAGGGCGCGAAACTGGGGCAGCGCGGCCACGCCCCCCTCGGCGTGCCAGCAGCCAGGGAGGGCGGGGCCGAGGCGGGCCCCAGCCAATCAGCTGCCTCCACTTCCTTTCTTCTCACAGGGGCTCTCCCGGCCAACGGCCTCCGCGCTCCCCACCAATCGGCGCCGCCCTCCGCGCCCCGCCCCCAGGTGGGAGGGGGGGCGGGGGGGGAGCGCAGCGGTTTTGTTTCCGCTCCCCCCTCCCCTCGCCCCCCCGGCGGGGCTCATGAATATTAACTGCACGCAGTCCAATCGGGTGGTACGGCGGCGGCGGCGCTTTGGTGGCGTCATGCGCCCCGCCTTGCAGTGGGGGTTAATCTGCATATTCATGAGGTGGGCGGGGCACGGCGCGGGCGTTTATAAGCCGCCGCCCCGCCAGCCTCAGCGTACATCGCGCTGGAGCTTTGAAGTGCAGTGTGGACCCCGCACCTCCAGGGCACCGGTAAGGCGCCCGCCGCGGTGGGTGGGTGGGCGGGCGGGCTGCGGCCGGGTCGGGCCTGGGAGGGCCCGGGCGCCGGAGCTGAAGGAAAGGTGTCTTGGGAACCGGAGGGCTCGCTACCTGGGGGGGTCCGGAGCGGGGCGCCCGTCCCGCGGCACGGGCGTGCTCGGTGCTGCGGAGGGGGGGCCCGGCGGAGCCGTCCCGGTTGGCTGCCGTGGGGGGGAAGGGAGGGGGGGGAGAAGGGGCCGGGGGAGGGGTGAAACGCGCCTTCGGAAACAAAATGGCGACGAGCTTCCACCGTGCAAAATGGCGGCGGGCGGGAGGAGGGGCGTCGCACCGCGCCTGCGCCGAGGGGGCGGGCCGCCGGGGAGGGGCGGGGGTCCGGCGGGGGTCGGGGCGCGCATGCGCGTTGGGCCGGGGGCGGCCGCAGGCCTCGCTCCGCGGCGGCGGCCCCGCGTCCCCCCGGGGCGGGCGGCGGGGGCCGGGCCGGTGTGTGTGGGGGTGTGCTCGGCTGTGAGGCGCCGCACCGGCCCGCCGGAGCGAGGGTGGTGCGGGGACGTGCCGTGACCGGTGGCGTTACGGCCGGTTTAACGTTCCGGGCGCGGTGGGAATGTTTCTGTGGGGATACCGAGCGCGGCTCTGCTGCCTTTGCAGGTCAGAATGGCATCAGACGAGGGAAAGCTCTTTGTCGGCGGACTGAGTTTTGACACCAACGAGCAGTCATTGGAACAGGTCTTCTCTAAATACGGACAGATTTCTGAAGGTAAGATGGTGCCAAACTGTGATGGTTTTCATAAATGCCTTACGTTGCACAGGTGCTGATGGGTTCTTTTTCTTTTCCCCTCTTTGTAGTTGTTGTGGTGAAAGACAGAGAGACTCAGAGATCCAGAGGTTTTGGCTTTGTTACTTTTGAAAATATAGATGATGCTAAAGATGCAATGATGGCCATGAATGGAAAGGTGAGGAGGCTTTGGAGCAGCTTGTGTTATTTCCTTAAAAAGTAGAAAGAGACATTTGAAATACGTTTCTGTTCAATGCCATGTGGAAAAACAGATAAATACCAGTGTCTTAAAACAATGAGATGTTATAAATAATACAAATTGCTAAAGTTTCATGACTTACACGTGAATGGAGAATAGTGACTTTATAGGTATGCTTGCATATATTGTTTGAACATCAGTTTACTGTGTAGTTGGCTTAGTTGTGACATTAAATATAACTTTTATAAGAATTAGTAAGTTCTGGTACTGCTTAGCTGACAGCGGAGGTGTGTAACTCATCGTGTATTTGCTTTGCTGTTTAAGTTCAATCCAGCTGATTTATATTTTTCTGTTTGGTAGTCTGTAGACGGACGTCAGATCAGAGTTGATCAGGCTGGAAAATCATCAGAGAACAGATCTCGTGGCTACAGAGGGGGCTCTTCTGGGGGCAGAGGCTTTTTCCGTGGCGGCAGAGGTCGGGGCCGTGGCTTCTCTAGAGGTGAGTGTGCGTGCATGACTAGCAGCGCTGGCAGCGGTAATGGCGTTTGTCAGGATGCTTAAAAAAACCCACGTGGTGCGGTGTCTGTTCAAGGCGGTGGAGAGAGAGGCTATGGCGGAAGCAGATTTGATTCCAGAAGTGGAGGATACAATGGCTCCAGAGACTACTATAATAGCAGGTAAAGGCATCGCGGCCACTCGTGGGTGATTGGAAAGCTCTTGAAGCCCGTTGCCTGTTTGACATAAGTGTCGATAGGCTCCGGAAACAGTCGAGCAAATATACAGCACACGAATGTTTCTAACAGCAGGAGTCAAGGTGGCTATGGTGACAGGTCTTCAGGAGGATCCTACAGAGACAGCTATGACAGTTACGGTAAGTCCTGGTTCAAACGGGAATGACGAATACGTATGCTGTAGGCACTGTCTAAACCTTCTGACCCTGTGCTCGAGTCTGGAAATACTGTAAGGCTCAGTTGGACTGTACCACTATCTCTGCTCTTGCCCGTAAGAACCAATCTGTCAGGCTTTGGACGTGGTTGTGCCGTTTAAATTTCTAATTTGTAATGCATGTGTAGGAGTTGCTTGGATCTAAGGCAAAGCAAGTTTTTAAAATACGTTCCTCGAGCTTGAGACTAAGACAAAACTCGGATGCCCTAACAAACTTTAATCAAGGGTGGGGGAGTTCTCTTACGGTGTAGCGAACTAGCACTAGCTTCTGAAATAATGCAAGGGAGTAAAATGCTGGAACTTGTCTATGCTTCAGTGCCTTTACAATTGTGCCTGCTTCTTGTCCTCAGCTACACACAACGAGTAAAAATCCTTCCTGACTCAAGATCGTCCTTCCAATGGCTGTATTTATAAAGATTTTTGGAGCTTCGCTGAAATCGTTATTGTGTAGTACATCTACTTGTATTTTCACTTTTGTAGTATTATCAGTTCTAATCTTGTCAAACACAGCCTGACAGCTTCTGATACAAGATGGTCTAATTAGACTTTTCTTTAAGAAAGCTCTGCTTTCAAGTGTTTTTAATCTTTTTTGAAAGCACTTCAGATTTTATTTTATCCTTCACGATGAGCCAAGGTGTTTTTTTAAGTTGTGAAGTTGGGGCCCCAATTCAGTTTCTTTTGAGATAGAAAGGACCTTTAATTCAATGTTCACTGGAAGCTGAACAAGCTGTGGACTTTTTTTTTTAAGTGCATTACCTTCGTCTTTTGTAACATTCCTTTAGTGTAGCAAGGTAGGAATGCAGCCTGGGTACAAATTGGAAGGCAAACCACCTTGATATATCTAAAGAGAAACTTGCTTGTATGTTCAACCTGCATAACGGTATTTTTACTGTTGTAATGATGTAAATTACCCAGAAATAGACTTGCAAACTTACCATAAAAGAGGTTCTTGAAAATGTTTATTTATATTGTCCTTTTTTACTGGAAGAAATATGCATATTCCATTGATATTGTATTTGAAGTGGTAAAGGATTCTTGTATACAGTTTTCTTTGGCTTTACGAAGCCTATTAAAAGACCGTCTGAAATGAACTCTGCTCCTGACATTTACATTTCATTGCACAACACAATCCTGGAAGATGAAGAACAGTCTAAGTGATAGAGGATGACAGAGGAGAGGAGAAGACTAGTGATGGTGTAAAAGCAAGCCAGACTTAATGACCAGGTGCTAGAATTTAATCCTAATCGGTCTTGACATGTGAATTCGTCAACATACTTTCACATAAGAATAGTCAAACTTGTCTAGAGGCAGAGGACTGAAAGTATATACCTTAGGATGTTGTAGTACCGAAAGCCGAAGTCAGCGGAAGTCGAGGGAACGCTGGCGTTAGGTAGGACAATCGATGTTTCCTTAAAATGCTGAAATAGCCTACATTGCGAAGCTGAGTGCAGAATCAGTCCTTTAGTAACTGGACTAGTTACTAGCTTGCCAGGGGTGTTCAATGGTAGGTAAACTGCCGTAATTAGCTAGCTTTGTCATTGCCTTACAAGTTCTAAGAATTCTTTGCTAGCATATGGAAACTGCAGTGTCCTTGGAGAAAAGAAGTGTTGTGCCTCCAACAGAAACCTCTGAGACGAAAGCTGCTCTCTTGGCTAGTTCATATGTGGAAATAGTCCTGTAATTCGAGGTAACTCCTTTTGCTCATGTCCGCATCCTTCCTCTTGTTGAGAGCTCATTTGAAAGTCTAATGTACCTGTGAAATATTCCTTTGACAATTTTGGTCAACTGATGGAAAAATTTTAACCCATGCCGTATGCAACCTTTGGCTTGTGGCACAACTTCAGTTCCACAGATCAGAGTTGGGCATGCAGTCATGTCTTGCTAGTAGGTATGGAAGCAAGATGGGAAACGAATTCCCTGACTCGATATGTGTTCATCTATTGAGAATCTTCCTAGACTTCATTAAGTTGCTCACTTTAATTGTAGCTTTCTTTGCCATCCTACTTGTTGCCATTAACTTTTTCCCATAGCCCACACTTCCTAAGCAGCCATGTCAAAGTGGTTAACTCTCTGCTTGGGGGTGAAGTGGTGGCTGGCATATCAAAGGCATCAGCCAGCCCTGGAACAGTTTTCCCAGACTGTGCTTCTGTGCTGTGATGGGTTCAGCGAATGGCTTGTGAAACCCTCGTATCCGATGTGACTCGTGTTGGGGGAGGCGGGGGGGAGATGCAAAGGCTCTTTTTGATATTTCTATTAATGCGTCTTTGCTTTGGCAGGCTGAAGAGAAGACGGACACTGGACCTGGCAGCTGAGTGGGGGCTCTGAGGAAGGAGAGCGTTGGTTCCGCGGAAGCAGGGCCAGGACGCGAGTTTGCCAAGCAGGTACCGTCCCTCTTCAGTCCAGCCCTCGCCCCACAGCCTTCCCCGAGCCGAATGTTCAGCCGTTCCGCAGCACCGCTCCAAGCGGGGAAGTCTGACCCGAGTTTCTAGGTGAAAACTTCCATAGACTTTCTCTGCCTCTAAACTCGCTCTCTTAATTTTATTTCAGCAATAAAATGCATCTGAGAAGACCAAGAAGGACAGCCATTGCCTGGAGTGGTGGAGATGAAGAGCTTTGAGCAATGGTGTTAAACTGATTTTTACACAGGTCAATTGAACGAGGAAATAAGTCAACTGAGCTAGAATAAAATAATGGAATGTAGAAAAAAAAATGAATCTCTGTAGTACTTCTGTGGGGAAACATAAGAATATTAGACTGCGGCCAAGGTGTATGATAGAAATCTGGTTTTCTGGTGTGTGGCCCAGTGAAAAGGATAAAATAAACCTGTGTTCTGGTTGGGGTGGTGGACAGAGGGTTGTCTGTCTCCGAGGGCTGGTTTGGGAAGAAATTCAGTTGCATCATTGTAACCTTGAATTAAGTGGCCTGATTACATCGAGTTTGTGCATCTGCCAAACTTCAGTAGTGACGCAGCTACAGCTGAAGGGCTGTGTCAGATGAGCAATGGCATCAGCTTGGGGCTGGTGTTTGGGTGGAACAGAGGCTGCTTCAGCCAGTTGGTAACAAATGGCAAAAGTCTAATTTGCGCTTAAATACTAAAGCTTTTTTGAGCTTGGATAATGAATTATTTCCTTCTCTACACATTAATTAAAATTGTTTTGCTGATGAAAGTTGAGGTGTGACATTCCTGCTCCTCACAGAAGTTTCCAGAGTTTTACGTCTTGCAGTTGTCAGGTGGGACGTGAGATCCACCTGTCTGCAACCGGGGATTTCTGTGTGTTTGAGTACTTGGCTCGAGATAAAGCGGCCGCAGGTTTCCCATCTCAAAGAAGGGGTTATCTGTAAGTCGGAGGCAAACTTCACAGTTTGGGGTTTAGGGTCACTTGTGTTAAAAATTAATTTACCTCTGAAAAGTAACAATGTGGGTATTGGCAAGTTAACTCTGGTCTGGTTTTTTTTTTTTGTTGTTAATGTCCCGGAATTTTCTAGTAGGGCAAGTGTATCAGATGCAAACTGTCCGGTGCTCGGAGAAGAGCAGCGGGCCGAGGCCACTGCTGCCGTGGTCCTGAGCTGGGCTGCAGCTGGACGCTCCAGGTGGGTGGTGGGAGCGGCGAAGGGCAGCAGGGCAGGAACTGGTGTCCCAGTCTGGTCAGTGCTGGCAATTTTTATAAAACTTGTAAAACCTGTGATTCGAGGAGCTGCATAGAACAAATAAATGCTCCTGGTGCGAGTGGGATACTCAAGCAGGATGAAATGCGAATAAGCCACTGATTGCGGAGACGGTGATTTTTTTTTTTATATTGATCCTTTGTGGAGTAGAATGGCTAATAAAAGACTTGGTGCCAAACGACTTCCCTAATTAGCAGATGTTGCCTTTGATTTGCAATGTCTATTGTATTCTGCAGAGACTGTTCTGTGCTGGAGTTAAAACAGTTGGGTTGTGTTGTTTAATTAAGGTTCTTTATTGTTGTGGTGTTAAGTGCTGTAATTTTGGTTGCCGTGCCTCGCATCCAAACAAACACCCGACTTGGGGCTCTGGCACCCAACCTACAGGGTTCGCACGACCTACGGGGTTTGCACGTTGGCACAGTGCTCGGGGTTAAAGACAGTTTGCCTCGTTCTGTAGAAGGGTAGATAGAGATCGAGCTTTCTAACCCCAACTGATCGCTGTTTTCTCTGGCCCAGTTTTAAGTCCTGTTTGCAAAATGGCCCATCAAAATTTAAACTAGCCAGACAAACTGCCCTTTTCTTCCTCTTCTGTATGTGTAGAATATTTGGTATTTTTAATTCGCTTGCTACCTGGTCCCTGGCTTGTAATGAAGTCAGCTGAGCGCTGGCTGCTGAATTCCTCCCGCTGGTCTTTGACTCCATCTCTCACGTGCCGCGGATTACGAGAACTCTCTGACGTAGTGGTGGATGTTTTCTGATACATCACACTGTAACTCAAACTGTCCTCTAAAAGTCTTTTTGCCCTTCAGGCTGTCATCTTCGATACACCCGTGTCTTCCCAGGCTACACCGTAGAGTGGAAGCGGCGTCGGCTGCTTCATTCCCCGTACCCCGGTGGCTGTCGCGGGGCTCCAACACAAACGCTGCCTTCCCGAAACCCTCCGCAACCGGGCTCCAACTGAACTGATGCACGTGCCCAATGCTTGTGAAAAATGAGGTCTCGTTCCCCATGAAATCCTGAAAACGTGGCAGCTCAGTAAAGAGGAGGATTTATTCTGCTGGGGAGGCTGACAGCTGTGGGTGTATTTTTGGCAGCTCTGCAGAGAATGGGGCAGGAGGCAGCAATGCGATACGCGAAGGCAGCGAGAGGGTTTCAGGTGGTCTCTGCTACTCTCCTGCCTCCTCTTGCTGTGTTAAAAGAACACAGTTGATTGCTTTATCCTGCTTTTTTCTCCCCCACACATTTTTTTTTTTTATAACTGATACTTTTCTGGCTTTTGGTTATCCCCCACTTGAAGAATGGTCTTTTAAGAGCAGCATATTAGCGCCAAAAAAAAAAGTCTGCTCACACAGCCTAAGTACCTTTCAAGAAATTATGTGGGTATTGTGCCTGGTGACAATGACCACTTTAGAAACTTGTGCTCTTATTAAGAAATGTTTTCTCTTGCTGGGGAGTCCCATGCACAAAGGAATTCAGTCTGGGCACGAGTGGGGCACTTGCTGCCCCAGAGCCGTCGATTCCNTGCGAGTGGGGCGCTTGCTGCCCCAGAGCCGTCGATTCCCTGCGCAAGAGCCATGGGGCATTCTACGTGTCCCACCTTACTTCATGAAAACTCCTTTTTCTTCTTTTTTTCCAACCTTTTTTTTTCTTTTTCAAATTATCTAAGTGAACAGGGTTTTAAAAAAAGAACTCAGCTGACACACTTTTGGGGGCTGTATCTCGCAATTCACTGGTGAGGATTTTTGCATGTTAATGGCGGATGATATTAAATAGAAAGGCGTGAGTGTGAGGAAACTTTTGGTGATAAAAATGCAGTCGGGTGATGTTTAAACAAATCCAAACTGTAAATACTTACTGAGCATTATTTGAAAGACCTACCTAAATAGGATGCCTAGATGCTTCAACGCAGGCAGAAATAATTAATAGGTGCAAAAATAGAGGCCTAGTTCGAGGTGCTGCTATTTTGGCATCGCTAATTACGGCGCTGCATTAATGACTCGTTGCTGGGATGGGCTGAGGGAATAGCGCGCTGTGGGGGACTGGATGCAAAAACCCTGCCGTGTGCTGGGACCCTGTGGGCCTGACGTGACAGCTGAGGGTGACCCATTTCCAGCCAAAATGCGCTTTTCTTCACATCCAGGCCCTTCCCGGAGAATAAAGCTTGTAGGGGGGAGCGGAGCTGTGCTTCAGCATGGCTGACAGACCCCCGGGCTCCTGTGGAGAAACAAGGAGGTTGTTAGAAATGCTCAAAACGTGCCTATTTCAAGCAGTGTTCGCCTCTGGCCGGGAAATCGCCGTCATGGCAGGGGAATGGCAGCCCTGAAAGAGAAGTGGTGGCGCTGAGTGGGGAATGATGACCCTGAGGGGAAAATGGCGGCCCTGAGGGAGTCTTGCTGTGAGGGGGGGAACGACAGCGGCCCCGAGCGGGAAATGGCGGCCCTGAGGGAAGGAATCTTGCTGAGAGGGGGAGCAATGGTGGCCCTGAGGGAGAAGGAGCGGCCCTGAGGTGGTTATGGCAGCTGCAGGGGGGGGGAATGGCGACCCTGAGGGGAAAATGGCGGCCCTGAGGGAGGGAGTCTTGCTGTGAGGGGGTGGACGGCGGCTCTGAGCGGGAAATGGCGGCCCTGAGGAGTTTGTGGGGGGGAGAATGGCGACCCTGGGGGAGAACTCGCCCTGGGGGGGGGTGGCCAGTAGGAGTGGCGGCGGCGGAGGCGGGTGGAGGCCGGGCGGGGAACGGCCCGGAACGGCGCTGCCCCGGAACGCGGCGTGCGGCTCCGCCGGGCCCGGCCGGTGTCTGCGCCGCGCGGCACCGTCCCGTCCCTCCGCCCGCCCCGCCGAGGCGCCGCTGGTCGCTCCACGCCGCCCGGGCCGGCCATGCCGCGGCCGGAGCCCCTCTGCCGCCGCCTCCTCCTCCTCCTCCTCCTGCTGCACACCGGCCGGGCCGCCTCCCCCCTTCCTTCGGCCGCCCCGGGCCCGCTCAACGGCACGGAGGCGGCGGCGGGTAACGGGACGCGGCCGGACCCGCCGCCGGCATCGCGGGCACCGCCGGGATCGGGGCTGCCGCCGGGGTCGGGGCTGCCGGTGCTGAAGCGGGCGGTGTACGTGCTGAGCGCCCTCTCGGCCCTGGCCGCGCTCTATTTCCTCCTGCGGGCGTTCCGGTGAGTGCGGGCCGGGCCGGGCCCCCCCCGGGCCCCGGAGCTCTCCCCCTCCCCCGGGCCCGGGGGTTGTGCCCCTCCTTGCCCCGGGCCCCCCCCGAGCCCCGGGNTGGTAATTAGCAGCGAGGAAATGTCCCCCGGTCCCGTTCGGTTCGCCCTTTGACGGGTAAAGGCACCGTCTCCCCGTGGCGCGGCAGTGCACTCACCCCGCGCTCTCCCTGTCCCTCAGCCCTAGGTCGGAGGGACCCAGAAATGAGCGCAAAACTCATTCCAGGTTGAAGAAACCTCAGCGGAAAAAGTACGGCCTTCTGTCGAACTACGATGAGAACGTAGAGATGGCCTCGTTCGACAGCGACGAGGACACGGTGTTTGAAACGAGGAATCTGAGGCGGTAAGCGCGTATTTTTTTACGTTTCTCTCTTCCTCGCGAGGGGACAACACTCCTTTTCTAAAGCCGTGGGAGCTTTGGCACAGATCCTATAACCAGATCTGCATAAATTAAACTCCTGCGTGTGGTCTCTCTGCGTTGGCACACAGACTTTATCTCGCCTTTTTCTTCGTTTTCTGACCGAGCGTGCTGAAGGGGACGTGCCCCGGTTTGGTTGGAGCACCGCTTTGTGCGAGCGTCGCGCCGGCCCATGGGAGGGAGCGAGAGCCCTCCTGCCCGGCCTGAGCCCCCCCAGCGTCACACAGGGAAACAAAAACTCCCGCTTTTCTCAGTTCAGGAGTTTCTCCCAAGTCACATCGCAGCTAGAACTCGTGGTCCCGTTGGGTCGTCCATTCCTGCTTTCGCAGCGATGTGCTTCCAGCGCGTGGATCACGCAAGTTTGATTTCTCTGGAGGATGTCTTTTTTAAAGCTGAGGAGGAATGTGGCCTCGGCGTAGCTCGCTCTCTGGCCTCCCAGCTCCCCCGGCTGCTTTGAGGTCGGTAGTGATCTATCCGTGCTCACTCTTGATGCTGTGCGTCTTCTGTTTTCCAGGTGATTTGGGACCAGTGCCACCAACCGCACAGACTGACCACGGGTGCAAGTCCAGTGGAATCACCTTTATTTTTTATAATTGCTTATAATGACTAATAATTAACAGTACAAACACTTCCATAGCTGGGGCAGGGGAAAGGGGACCAAACCTGTTTTCTTCACGCACGTTTTTGGGGAAGGGTAGAGCTGCAAGCTAAGTGATGCTGCCTTGGGTGCTGTTAACTGCGCAGGGAGATGCTGAGGAAAACGTAACTCCGGGATGAATGCTCAGCGTTTGGAATCGTACCGCTCTGGACTCGAGCACTGGGGCCGTGTCTGCTGGCCCGTTCTAGCGGTGCTCATATCCCTCTCCCTACTGACTGTGTCAGACAGGAGGGTTCCGTTTGCAAGCTGATCCTCTTTCTGTCATGCAGCATCAGGTTTCTTCTTTAGGAAGTGTCTCTGTAATCAACTCTGATCTGGTGGGAGCTGGGAGAGCTCTTGTCTGTTACACGAGCGGTGGGTGCGGAGAGTGGTGTGTTAGTTCAGACGGAATCGCTTTGGGAATGAGTTAAACGCGTCAATTTTTCTTGTAGTTACAGGGTGAGCAGTTACAGGTGATAATACAGGTCATTACACGGGTTTACAGAGCAAAGACGTGTTTACAGATGAAAGGTGCCTCTTAGCCCAAAGGAGCGTTTCTCCAGAAGAGCAATCGGTTGTGTAGCCCGTGGGGCTGCGAGAGTTCACGCTGTTCTGCCCGGCTCCGATGGTGTGTTCACCAGAGAAACGTGTGACATCTACCACGCTTCTGCATTTCGAGCTGCTGGCTGGGTCTGAGATCACCTGAGGAAGAGCCAGAGCGCTGCCGTGTGAGGAGTGACCTGTCTCGGAGCATCTGAAGACTGGAAAAGGAGGACCCAAACCCCTATGAACTGTGATTCTTAAACCGGGACAGCCCCGGCTCAGAAATAATCTCTTTGTGAAGGGTACTGGAGTTTCAGTCCGTGTGCTGGTACTCCCGCTGTCAGCCCAGCAAACTGGAATGTTTCTGTGCGGCCCATTGCGTTGGTATTTGGGTTCTTCTTGTGTAGGACCAAATGTGAATGTGTTAGAAGGTCATTGTTAGGCGGATCTGCTGCTAAAATCGTGAAAACTGCTTGTGAAGTGCTCCTGTTTATGGCACGTTTTAGCCTTGAAGGGAGGGCCCTTCCTTGAAAACGATGGGCGGTGGAGACCTCTGTCCTTAAGTCCCACTTCCACCCACAACTGGTAGTGCCTTTGTTCCGGAGAAGCCGAGGAGGTCCCCTGCAGGCCAGGGAGTTCCCCGCGGCACCGCACCTTTGCCATGAAGATTGAGAACGTCTTTGGAGTAATGGCTCCTTTCTTTTGGTTAGCAAATCCCCTGTAGATAAGGGGACAAAACTGAGTCTTAAGGAGAAGAGGCCGGCAGAAGGGATTTCCTTATCAAACAGCAAGCAGAGATGGGTTTGCTGCGCATCACCTGGAGCTCGGGGTCCGGCTTCTGCTCTGAAATTGCTCACTTGAGGGAGTGGTGTGGTCCTGGTGCTCGCCCGTGCGAGGGGCAGCGTTTCTCGGTGCGGAGCGGGTGAGGTTTCCTGGAGAAATGTCACCCCAGGTGCTGGCAGCTCTGTCCCGCACACGTGCAAAAGATTTTTAAAGACATATATATATATTTTTAGTAATGCTGTCATGTGAACACAGCACTTTGGATGTGCCCTAATTTCATATCATTTGTATCCTTTCGTGCCTCCTTTAGGTACTTTCTGCTTGTTTAGCTGATGCAGAGATGGAAGCCTTTGCTGCGTTCCTCTGCCAGAATAGCAGTAACGGCTAAATCTGGCCGTCGCTGCCCCTTGGGTGACGAGAGAGCTGGTTGGTTTGGTTCGTGGTAGCGTGCCTTCCCTGATCCTGCGCAGGCTGGCAGGTCTGGGCACGTGCTGATAACGTCCTCTGGCTCTTCAACCCCCTCTGCAGAGTCGTTCCCTGCTTTGTGCCAAAGCCAGGTGAGCCTGACGAGTTCAGTCCTGACGTGCCCTGGCTCAGCGCTTCGACGGACACATCCCTTGGCCTTTCTTTATCTGAGGCGATTAACCTGATCATTCTTTCGGCTCTGCTCTTCCGTGGACAGATGGGTTTTGCAATTTTGGAGTTTCCTTACCTTGCAGGAGTGGATGATTTTTTTAATGCTAACAGTTGAATGATTTTGATCAAAGAGGAGACCTCAAGCCGTAGGTCCTGCCATGGAAATTTTGATAGAGTTTGATTTTGCTGTAATAGGTATTTAGAATTTGAGCAGGGAAAGACGTGGAGGGACACAGCCAGAGCACATAACGAGGTCCCTATTCGGGTACTATGTAGGCAAATGGTAATTAAGCCGAAGGCGCGGAGGATGTGCCAGCCCGGTATCTACGCACCATGTACATGTTTTTAGAGTCCTTCTGCTGGCCGTCTTTAAAGGGGTGGGTTTCATCGTGTGGAGAATAAAAACATGATTGTGGGGCTGTAGTGTAGCATTGTTGTCACTTTTATTCTGATCCTGTTTTGGCTGGAGGGAGGCTGGAGCTGTCATCAGTGACCCCGTGTGGTTAGTTCCATTTTCCCCTGAAGCATCTTGGAAGCAGCCGATAGTCTGGATTTGCTCTTCGCAGGCCCAGACTTTACATTCCTGCTCCATTCTAAATCATTGTGAAAGGCATCTTCTGAGAGGCACAAACGAAGGTGCTGATTACTGATCGGAGACTCCTTCGAGGACAAGTCTGTTGCTCGGCACAGCTGTTACTGATCTCCGTTTCCCCTGGAAGAATGCAGTGGAGCTTTCACAGTGGCTTCTGCTCGCGTGCAGCCATGGGCGATGAGCGCCAGGCCAGCGCAGGCTTTTGGGTGAGGGGGAGATCTTGCTAATAATAGTGGCTGCTAATAATAGTGGCTTTTAAAGCCTTGCGTTATGTTTCCGTAATAAGAGAGCAGTTCAGTAGTTACTGAGTTATAGTTTTAGTTACTTTATATGTGTTTGATACCCGCGTTGATAGCCTAGTAGGTCTCTCTGCAACGGTTAGAACTTCTAGTAGCTTTTCAGAATAGATTTAAATACACAGATGCAAACAGAGACAGGCGTGCTCTGGGCCAGCCCCGGTCTGGGAGCTGCACGGCTGCGTCGGTGCAGGGCTGTGCTTGTACGAGTACGCGCCGCTGCTCGGAGGAACGTGTGTCTGTCCCTGGGCAGGCTGATGCCTCACCAGCTACTGCCGCACTTTTCTTTCTCCAGAGTGAGTCAGGGTGTTAGTGAGAGGCTCTGTGGCCTTTTACCGTTGGCCTGCGCAGGGCTCCTGCCGGTCCTTGCCAAAAGGCTGCCGGAGCTGATGGGCGCAGGGTGGTGAGGACCGAGGGTGGAGTGCGCCGTTCCCTACCATGCTGCACAGTCACCGGCCTCTGTGTGTCACGAGTGACTGTTACGGAGTTCGCTTGAAACAATCACTATTGTTTAAGCCAAAGCCCAGTTTCAAAAAGTTTACGTAATTGCCTCTCTGATCTTCTTGGAGGGCTGTATCGAGTCCTCTGCTGTTGATATTGAACTACTAGGCAAATCGACTGGACCGTCTGCTGAGGTTAATGAGATTGACTGAGAGCGATATGAGCATCAGCTCTCTATTGTTAATAACGTGCTTCTGTTTTGTTTCATTTGTACATGTGACTGGAATGGGATCTGCGGCGTTAAAGTGCCGGGAGAGGGACCTGTGGTCTGAGCAGATTGCCAAGAAGTCAATAAAACAGCACTCGAGCGCATTGTGTTGTCTGTGCTCTCAGAAACGGAGGAGCTTGTCTTTCACCCTCCTGCTTCAATTGTTGATTTATTTTTAAATAGCAACCAGTCCTGTATTGATTGATTGTTTTACATTCATTTACAGCGTCCCCCCCTCCATTGTACCTTCAAACAAATGAAATAAAGCATTCCGTTTCACCCGATTCCTCCATGGCAGCGTGCTTGGCCGCCGGCGTTGGGGGGGGTTCTGCGGGGCCGCCTCACGCGGCCGGCTTGCTGCCGAGCCGAGGGCACGCTGCGTCCGTCCGTGGAGCCTTTCTCTGCCCAGCTGCCCCCGCTGAGCATCGCCTTGCTCCCTGCTCGGCGATAGGTACGCTCTACCCTTCCCGTGTATTACAGCCACACTTCTCTCTCCTCTCCGGCCGCTCGCCTTCACTCTCCCATCTCGGGGTTTGTTTCAATTTTCCGGAGTCTCCTCCCTTTCCTTTCTCCCTGTTCTTACATTAATCCCTGTTCTTGTACAGAAGACTTAAGTAAAACCCCCGCAAGGGTGATCCCAGCCTCGCCTCCACAGAACCAAGTGACATTTTGCTGATTCGGGAGTCGGGAAGGAGAGGCTGTCCCCTGGGTGGGGATGTTCCTGGCCTCCTCAGTGCGGAGAATTAAATCCTGAACAAAATTCAGGGCGTTCCCTGGTACTAACATCTGCTTCTCACGCGTTTTGCAGATGGGCGGATTAGTGGCACTGAAGAAACGAGAAGCCGGGTTCCCCGTGTCCCGCTCTGCCACCCTGCTCGTGTCCCCGTGTCCTGTGCGCAGGTGGCTGCGTGCTCGTCCCGGAGCATGGCACAGCTAAGAGGTTTTCGTTTGCTCCGTGTTTTAACCGTGTTACTGGTAGGGGCTTCTCCCCGCCGTGCGGAGGGCAGCGGGTGTCAGGGCCGGGCAGGAGAGGGGCCGGTGCGCGGGGGAACCCTGTAGATGGCACTCACAGACCGAACATGCCGGCTGACGGGGCACTGGCAGCACCTGGTGAAGCTGAAAATAAATCCTGATGCCTTAAAAAGGCAACTCTTCCCTCTGGCAGCTCTCTGGGGACGCGGTGGAAGTGCCCTCTCGGGGGCTGTGTCTCCTGGCTTGGCGGTGGGGGGGCAGCAGGTTTTGGGGTGGCTTTTGGGGACCTCTCCGCCTGGAGAGGGTTTCTCCCAGCTGCGGTGGTGCTCGCGCCCTGGGCGTTACCTCCGCCAGGTTTAACCTGGCCCTGTTAGTACTTGTTTGCAAAGGCTTTTTACGATTCTGGGGCCGGCAAAGTTTTAAGGTAGCCTAATTCGACTGGATTAAGCTGTAGGCTCCCCGCTCGCATGGGATCTCGCTACCGCGAGGGAAAGGCTTGTCCGTGCAGAGCGCAGCGCTGTCTCGGGCTGGCCCGAGGCTTGGCGTGAACCCCAGCAGCACTAACGCCCGCCCCGGAGTTTGCCCCCTTCTCCTCCAAGCCGTGTTTCCCGGTCCCCGTGCCTCCAGCGAGCGCAGCACGGGCGTGGGAAAACCCGACCCTTGGGTGCGCACCCTCGGGTGCACTGGGCTTTCCCTGGGCAGCGTGCTGCGCAAAATTACCTGCAGCGCTGAGTGAACTAACGGGGAGCGTTTCACCGCGGCAGCGATACGGGCAGGACAGCGTCGCGCTGCCGAGCCCCGGTCCGCGTGCGGCGGTGGGGTGTGAGCCAAGTGCTTGTTCATTTTCAGGCTCAGGGGGCCGGTAGCCCCAATTAGCACTAACGGCCGTGGGCTGTGCGTGCTGGATTAGCTGCAGATGTGTTGTGCCCCACACCATTTTCCTGGCCCTGTTCTCCCTCTGCTCTGTGCCACGAGCCGGAGCTCTCACCTCTGCCGAGGTGTCCGGCTGGGGCTGGCGCTGGCTGGGATTCCAGTCACAAACGCGAGCTGGCGGCATGGATCTGCTCTGAATTTATTTTAAACTCAAGTTAAAGTGCTCTTGATGCTTTGGATGCAAATTTCCTTCCTTGAAATGGGAACTGCGGGCCGTTGGCTGAGTGCTGGTAAGCTCTTTTGATTTCACTAGCCTGTTTGCTGCGGCAGCGTTGTACCTCGCCGCCGTGCTCCGTGGAGTGCAAAATAACCTCTGCGGCAGCGTTCTGGGGGAGGAACCACCTCTTCTGCTGGCGCAGAAGAGCGCTGCTCTTGCTCTCTGTAGCCAGACCTGGTTTTTAATGAGGGTTCATGTACGGAGTTGGGGTTTTTTTTGTGCATAGACAAATGTCTGTGTGTGAGTTTTCTGGTCGCTGTATGGAAGAAGAGATGGTCCAAGTCCCTCCAGTCACCCCGGGAGGTAAAAAGAGAGAACCGTAGCTTTTCACTGGGGGTAAAGGGTGGTTCATTCATGGATTTCAGAGTTCTTTGTCAAGGAGGTAGGTTCCTCTGGTACCGCAAAGAAGCTCAGCTGTGGCATTATCCGTATGGGCAGATCTCCATCCCCCGGGTCAGGGACCTTCCGGCGCACTCGCTGTCACTGATGTCACCGTGAATGCACCGGGCTCTCGGTCCCCTTCTGCGGGAGGGCGGCGTTGTGGGTTAAGCGTCGTATTCTGCTTCTTGCTGTTCATCTGCCTTCACGCGGGTCACCCGTGCTTTAGATGTCATGTGTGGAAAATAAGGAGANGTCACGCGGGTCACCCGTGCTTTCGATGTCACGTGTGGAAAATAAGGAGAAACGAGGGATCTCCTTGGCGGTCGGCTTGCAGCCGGTGCCGGGAGCCACCGCGCGCGGCGGGACTGGCCGAGGGAAGAGGCAGCCCTCGATGAGGGAGGGAGTGAGCGTAGTCGTGGTGACATATCGCAAGCGTCTTGTTCAATTTATTGCGAATACGCGTGCTGAGCAGCTCCAGGGACTTCGGGGGTGACCACGGCTCTGGGAAGTGGAATTCCCACGCACGCACGTGCGTTTTTAGCTGCACTGGTGATTTTGCTGCTGTGTTTCCGCGGGCGCTGTGAGCGTCCCGCCAGCGCCGGGGGCTCTTCGCAGGGAGCGCCCGGGGTGGTTTTCCTCGCCAAATGCTGCAAACAAGATGGTAGACTTAATCCTGCAGTGCTCTGTGGGTACTGGAGCCGCTCTGAAATTGCGTCTCTGGGTTTATTGTGGAATACAGGCGGCACGTTGGGAAGGTAGCTGGAAGCGTTTGAAAACCTGTGGTAGAGTCTCCTCTGATGTCTTTTCTGTTCCACTCAACAAAGCTCCTCTACACAACTAGCAGGATTCTTCTGTATAGAAAATTAGCTTTACTTAGTTGGCTTTTTGTCTAAATCCTTCTTCTGATCTTTATTTTTTTCCCTTACACGATGGAAAGGTGAATGGAAGTGGCACTTCAGCCACAAAAGCCTTTCCTTTAGGAACGTTGGTTGTTTTTGTTTTAAAAAAAATTAAAGGGGGCTTTGCAGGGGAGAATGGAGAAGCGTTTTCTTTTTAAGTTACGCTGGGGAATAAAAGTATAAAGGAAGGAAATGATCATAACTGTACTGGCAATGGAACAATATTTTTTTTCGAGTACCGGAGCTAATTGAAGAAGGAATTCACACAACAATTTTTGCAATCTAAGGATGAGTAAACATTAAAGGGGATGCTGTACTTCTGATGCATGCTAATGTGTGACTGCATGCATGGAAGGGAGAAGATGTCCCTAAAATTAAATTTGAGATGAACGTCTCAGATGTTACACTTCAGTGTTTTCTTCTTTACATTGCCAGATCAAAGGCGCCAGCTAAAGCCCACGTCCAAGGATACCTGTTGAGAGGATGAAACTTCAATGCACCTACGAGACGGAATCGCTGGAAAACGGGGCTGTCGGGTCCGATTTGGTGCGAGTGCTGCCGTGGGCTGTGGCATTGCCGTGAGTCTGCACGGGTCTGCTTTGCTTCGGCAGGCTTTCTCACGGAGAAAGAGCCCCCTGCCCACGGAGAGAGGTGCTTGTAGACAATTACCGGCTGCTTTAATTACCATCAGTTTCTGGGACGGAGGCAAATGGGGGGGTGATGTGTTAGAGGACATCGCCTGATTCCCGGTAATCGCGGCTCCTGGGCGTGGAGAGGTTTGTATTTGCCCGCAAATCGCACCGAAATGGCATCGAACGTGTGTGCGAACGAACGCTCGTGCCGGCCGATGCCTCCTCACTCGCTCGCCTGTTGGAAGCTTCTCCGGGTTTGGGTACGTTTCCGTGCTGCGAACCGCAGCAACTGTTGTCGGCGGCACTCGGCCATCCTCTTGCTCGCTCTGCAATCAGAGTAACGCTCCCGTCTGCCGGTTAATAAGAGCCGGGAAATGGGAGTGTTGAAATTTGCAGGTTTTGCAGCTCGAAGAGACCATTATGTTCCTCGTGCTCAGCCTCCCGCGGAGCACCGGCTGGTTTGTCCTTTTTTTTGTGCGCGGTGAAAACTGGAAGGTTTCTCTTGGAAAGGATGCCAGCCTTCGTCTGACACGACTGAGTGATGGAGCGTTTACTGCATCCCTGATATGCTGCTAATATGTTCTGGTGGTTAATTACTCTCGCTCTTTTAAAGGAGAAAAAAAACTCTCATGTACTTAAAATAATCCTAATCGTTTCATTGTTCAGCCTGAGCTGAGTGCGTGTTACCCCCTCTCTCTGCCAGAAGCGGTGTAAATTCTGTGTCGGATGGTGAAAACCCTGATGGGCGTTAACGCCATGAAGAAGCCGTTGGGGGTTTTGAGCCTTCGCGGGGGGGGCCACGGTGCTGCTTTACCTCCAAAACCCCCCAGGCAGGGCCGGGGAGGGGTCCAGCCTGGCGGTACCTCGCGGCGCTGCCTTCTCCAAGGACATCCCAGCTGCGGTGGGCTCTTCCACCAAGCGCCGTTTCCCGCTCTCCTGCTGGCTGTTCGCTCAGCGCGGGGCGATCCTGCTCCTGACCCGCTGGGAGCTTTAACCCAGCCGCTGCCCGCCGCCTTCTCCGGCACTTTGCAAAGCAGCTCCCGCGCCCGCGGCCGCCGTCGGGCGCTGCCGGAGTTGTCGCCCGGCTCTGGAGCATCACCGCACGCCCCGAGGGCTGCGTGGGTCCCAATTTGTTCATTTAGCTTTTGCGTACGTACAAATCTAAACCTCTAAAGAGACACTCTGCCGCAGCGCCCGGTGGCAGCGCAGCATGGGTGGGCTGACCCGCCACCCCCCCCCCCGGCTCCCGCAGCCGCCGACACCCCCGGGGCAGCGATTCCCAACGGGATGTTCTCCCGGAGGGACGGAGGGTTGGCTGCAGCACGGGGCCGGGGAGCCTCGTCCTATAATGGGGAATCTCAAAAAGAGATGAGCGGCGGCGTGGCAGTCATTGTGTGCAGCTGAAGGCACAGCGGGGCCTGGGGACGCGGCGGTTCGCGTTCTCTGGTACCAGGGTATATTCTGATCTCTTTTTTTTTTTCCTTTGCCACCGTTATTTTAATCTGCTTTTCTCTCACATCAAACCCCCTCTTTCTAAAGAATGCAGAGAGGTATTAGGTTTGTGCCCTTTGTGATCTGTAGCAAAAGGTTTGAGATACCGCTTTTTTCTTTCAGAAGCAGAGGTTTTTATCCATGCTATAACTTTAGCTTCTCCGCAGTCATCGTTTTGGCTTCTCGACTGGTTTGGATGAGTGCGCTGAAAACGTTTTCTGTGTTTGGTAGAGGAAGGGAGGACGACGTGTCCTTAATGAAGGTCCCCGTTCCTTTCACGCATGCGCGGGCAGGTGTTAACTGGCGGCTCGGGCCGTTTTAGTGAAAGCGCCGTTCAAACCAAAATAACCTCCTTCCTCCATCTGAAGCCGGCAGGAGCGTCCCCGTTGCCTCGTCAGACTTCAGATGGAGCTGTTCGTTACGCACCGCTGCCGCCGAGGGCGGTTTCGCTGGGGGCCGCGCAGGCACGCGGTCAGAGATGGCCCTTTCCCTCCAAAAACGTGTGTTTTCTGCGTAGGAAATAACGTGTAGGGAACCTTCTATTAAACGAAGGACGGGTTAAGGCACAGCGAGACCTGATTTGCCGAAGGGCATCCAGGGGAGTGGTGGCAGATCAAGAACCGAAGCGAGATCCCCGGGTCTCAGCCCGCGCCTGCCCCACGCCGTTTTTCTTCCCTGCTCCTTGGCTGCCCGCAGCGTCTTGCGGGATAACCAGGACTTGGATTTCCATCCCCTTAAAAGAGGCGATTTAAGGAGATTTCCAGGGCGGCAAAGCCGCCAGCACGCTCCTCGGCCACATCCCCTTCCCCTCCGTTTCCGCGGGTCACCTCTTCGCGGCTGAAGATGGTTTTTCTCCCCCTTTCTCCATCCACACACGCTCCTTTTAGAGGCTCTCTGCTCTCCTCGCTTTCCCACCGCTCAGAGCCATTCTCCCAGCTTCAAAAGGTTTACTAATTACCCTAATGAGGTCAGGAGAGACCAAACGCTTCTGTGACTTAGAGCAGGGGTTGGGAGGGGGTTGGAAGGGGGGAGATGCCGCGGCTGGTGCCTGTACGGCCGTGTCTGCGGGAAGGTGGCGTCTCCACCTCCACTCCTTCTCCCCCACCTCCCCGTCTCCAGCAGAAAAAAAAAGAAAATGTGGACAGAAGGTCTCAAATGTATCAAACAGCTTTTAAAAAGAAATTCCTTTTGCCTGTCAAAAGAACAAACAGATACACCAAAAACTGTCAGAATTAGTGTTGGAGTAATTGCAGAAGCTCTCCAAGGTTAATGCTCCATTAGCGAACAGCTCTCACGCAGCTAAAAGCCGGGACGAGACAGGTTGTCAAAGGCTTGCTGGAGATTAAAGAGCTGCGCTCCCAGCCGAAACTCTCCTGTGGATGTTGTTTGGGGGGGGAGGGAGGGGAGGGGGTGTTTGCGGGATGAAGATAACACCAGCCGTGGCTCCTGCTGCCGTGGCATCGATGGAGAAGCGTGACCCGGAGCCGGAGGAATGGTTTTCAGACCTCGCTGAGGTCCCCGCTCCCTGGGGCGCGGGGTTCCGGAGGGTTTTGCGCTCATTTAAACACTCCGCAAATTCTTTTAGCCCGTTTAGGCCAAGTTTAAAAGCAAATCCCGAGGCCAGCGCCAGCGCCGGGTGGGCAGGGAGCCCCAAAGGGCAGCGCGGGGCAGGGGGGAGCGGGTCGGAGGTGCGCTGGGTCCCCGGAGAGGAGCGGGGCTGGGGGGCAGCGGGGTGCCGGGAGGCCCTGGCGGTTCGGGAATGAATTCTGCCCCGGGTATCGGATAGCCCCGTGGGATTTGTAGCGAGCAGGGCATCGGTTTCAAATGGAATTGGGGCCTGATTTCAACTCCCAGGCCGCTGTACGGCTCATTTCAATGGAACTGACCTTGATTTTTCTTGTGTGGAAGAAAGGAAAACCATTCCTACCTTCCAGGGGGGCAGCACCGCCTGTGCCCCAGACATCGCCCCGGGGCGGGGGGTGATTTAACAGCCCCCCGCGAAGACACAATAGCGGCTACGGGATCACATTTTTCACGTGATCCCATTTTTCACGTGGACCGGGGTTTTCGGCGTCTCCCAGCGAGGTGGTGACCTTTCCTAACGCCTGTGGGTCTGAGCTCGGGCTTTGACTTCTTCTACAGCAGAGCTTTGTCTCGCAGCGTCGCACCCCCGGCGAAGGCGCGTTCAGAGAGTCGAAAGAGGCCGTCAGACCCGCGCAGGCTGGGAAATGCCGCGCCGAGGACCAGCCCCAGCCATTTCCATCGCAACTTCCCTGCGTGTCAACAAATACCCGCTCAAAAGAAGCCAGCGGGTTCCCGCCGCCGCTCTTGATCTGAACGCGGACGAGGCTGGCGTGACTGTGTTCTTTGTCAGGGCTGTCGCTGCTTTAAAGCTGTTATGATGGTGTTATGATAGCGCCCGAGATCCCTGCCAGCACCGGGGCTTTGTCACGCTGGATGCTCCGTGCGCAGATGCTGAGAGCCGGTCCCCGTGCCGCGGCGCGGCAGCCTGGGCTGGAAAGGCTGATGTGAGAGAGCGGAAAAAGGGAGGAAAAAACCTAAATGTGCGCGAGGCAGAGCCTCGCCGAAGGGGCTGGCTGGAGAGCAGGGTGGTCCCGCGGCTCCCTGCACCGGCCCGGGTGATGGCTTTCTCCTGCTGGAGCCTTGGCCGGGGAGGAGAGGCGGCTGCGAGCAGCACGGAGGCGACGTCCCCGACGTCCCCTTGTACCCGCAGGAGCGGCTGCGCCCCCCCCTAACGCGGGAGCGGGGTGCCAGGGCTGGGATCCGGCTCCGGCACGGCAGGACCCGCGTGGCGATGGGCCGATTTGTGACAGTAAATGGCTGAGAGTTAACTTGAGGGAGGTGAGCGTTGAGCTACTTGCGAAGGGCCGGCGTGAGAGGCCTCTTGAAAGGAACAGCCGTGAGCAAGGGAGACAAACAATGTCATAATTAGAGAATTAAATCTTTCCTGTTCTTTTCTTTCCCTATCCTGATATAATTTGTAATGATTAGACCTGGGGTGCAGCGCAACCCGACAATGCAAGTCGTCCATACAAGAGCAAAACAAGACTCCTGCACAGACCCTGTCTCTTTATTAAGTTGATTTGCATTCATAATCTTCATTTGCCGTTATTATTTTTCCCCCTTGTGCTTAGCGAGTGATATTAGCATAAAGTCCCTTTTTTCTTGTTTTCTATTCACGCTCAAGGTCAGAGACTTAGTGAGACACCGACGAAAACAATCTCTTCCTCACCCTCTTTTAATTCTTTGCAGAAACATGTCCTGGGGATTTTAACATAACAATTGCTGGAAAAGGAGGGGGGAGACCTGCACGGAGCCCTTTCTGGGCTGGAAACGGAGGAGCTGCCCGAAAGAGAGATGCAAATCCACGGAAAGAAGGGATTGTTGGGGGGGGGGGGGAATAGGACCNAGCAGCCCCGATCCTGCCCCATTTCTCTGCGCCGGGAGAGCCCGTCCGGCCGCGGCTCCCGCAGGTTTCCCACAGCTGCCGCCGAGCACGGGGTGCAGGCGCCTCCGACCCGCACCGGGTCCCTCGTGATGGTCAGACCGGGGGTCCCCAGGGACAGCCCAGCTCCTCGGTGGCCACCGACAGGTCTGGCGCCGCGTCCGGAGCCTGGCGCGCGCGTGTGGGACGGCACGAAGGGGTCACCGGGTTCTTCTGAACCCTACGTCGGACCCCGCGGCGTCGGTGGAAGGGGGCATGGAGGGGAAAACGGCCTTTTCGCAGGTTTCTGTCGGTTTTGGTAGGGAGGGGCAGCGAGGAATCGGTTCCTTTTTGTGTGCCGGAGCTGTGATGACTTTAACGTGTATAAAACCACGTGAATCTCCGGTCTTGGGCATGAACTCGTCGAGGCAGGCCGTTCCCTGGGAAGCCTGGCGCGGGGGCTGCACCGCGGCAGATGGCGGCTGCTGCCGTTAATGGCCCAAATGCTCCCGAGTGACCCGGCCGGGAGCGGGGAGGGAGCGACTTGAGGAGCCGTGATGGCCGCGCTGGAGATGGGGCTGGAAAGGCGGGCGATAGCTGCCACGGGGACGTTGTCTGGCGCCGCAAGCGGGTCCGCTGTGCGCAGAAATATGTCTTATTTTCCAGAATTGGTAGGTTGCTTTTTTTTCTTTTTTTTTTTTTTTTTTTTTNTTTTTTTTTTTTTTTTTTTTCCTGAGGATGCTTCAGGGCGCTCAGATGCAACGAGAGTGTTTTCATGCCCCTTTAATGCTTCACTAAACAGTTTGAGATGCTGCCTCTTAATGCCCCAGTAAAGCACAGAACGCTCCGGAGCGGAAAGAGCACGGGAGGGAAAGGAGGGTGGCGGAAAAAGAGAAGAAAAGAGGCTGTGAGGAGAGGCAAAACCAGGGAGAAGTCACCTTTTCCCTTCCTCTCTCTGCACATACCCCATCCTCGCTCTCCTGGTGGCAGATGGATGCTGAGGGTCGTCCCCCCCCAGGCTCCTGCTGCTGCTCCAGGGAAGCGCTGCGCCTCGCTCACCGTCTCCCGGGCTCTGTCCCGCGGCCGCCGGGCTGGTGGCCAGGGGAGGAGGTGGTCCCCGGGCCGGTGGAGCAAGGCACGGCCCGCGGCTCTGCGGTGGACCCGGGGAGGGGGTGCTGGGGGGGGTCGGACACATGGGCTTTGTCAGCCGTTTCCAGACCTCTGTCTTGGTCTCCGCTGCGCGCAATGGGGCCAACGTCCGTCGGCTACGTGTCTCCCAGCCCACGCCACGGGTCCTGGCTCCCTCTCCTCGGCCCCTGCGTCCTCCCCGAGCGGACGCTAAACTGAGGGAGAGGACAAGGGCAGGGCGGGGGGAAGAGAGATTCGAAGTTTTAACCCAACGAGGCAAAGTTTGTGCCTCCCCCCGACCCGCGCCGAGGGGAGTCGCCGGCTCTCCTGTCGTTAATTCAAGTCATTAAATTTCCTGCACTCGGTGTATTCCTCCCCGGCACCGCTTGCCCTGCCTGTTTGATCTCTAAGTACCAAAAGTACCGCCGCGGGCTGCAACATCGGCATCCTCGGTCGCCATAGGAACGGGAGCCGGGGCTCCCCCGCGCCCCGCTCCCCCGGGACACAGCTCCTGGGGCTGCGCTCTAACGAGCCTCTGAAGTCGGCCGTATCAAGGCCGGGCTACACGGCCCCCAAGGCCGGCGCGCTCGGCGGCAGGCTGCCGCTAACCTGAAAGGTAGAGTTTTTATCTGAGCCGGGAAGCACAAAGACAGAGGTTATCGGTGTCAAAGAACTTGCAGATGGAGAGGCTAAACTGCTATTACAGTTTTCTTAGCAGAGGGGAGTTCAAACCCGGGAGGAGGGAAGGGGAGAGCATCGGCGGGGAAGGCGCAGGGTTGGAGTCGGAGCCAATTATTGCCAGGCGAGGCGTGAGGAAGAGGAGGGAGGCGATGGAGATGTCTGCGGCGGGGAGGGCGGGTGGGGGGAGGTGATGCTCGGGCGCGATGCCTCGCTCTGCCAGCGATGCGTTGTGGGACGCCGGCTGCTGGCATGGACGGGCTGCAGCCCCCTCGGCTCCCCGCCTGGAAAATGGGGACGTAGCGGTGCAGAGTCGAGTTGGAGGTCACTAACGGGTGGTGTTCCTCAGGGGTCAGTACTGGGCCCAGTCCTGTTCAGTGTATTCGTCAATGACCTGGATGAGGGGATGGAGGGTACCATCGGAGTTTGCTGATGACACCACACTGGGAGGGGTGGGTGACACGCCGGAGGGCTGTGCCACCGTACAGCGTGACCTGGACGGGCTGGAGAGTTGGGCGGACGCCGTCCTGTGCCACTGCTGGAGGTGACCCTGCTCTGGCAGGGGGTGGCACTGGGTGAGCTCCGGAGGGCCCTTCCGACCCCGACCGTTCTGTCGTTCTGTTACTCGGTGCGTTCCCCCTAAACCCTTCTGTCGGCGCCGTTTCAGCTGTAAACTCTCCGCAGGGAGTTGTCCGTGTAGGTACATACGTACCTTGTGGTTGGTTTTCCCGAAGATACCCACGGCGGGTAAGGACCCGTTCCCGGCAGAGTGTGTGTCCGGCTCCTCCTGAGAGCCGTCCCCATCCCCACCCGTCTCTGGGGGCTCCGGTCCCGCTGCACCCCCCGGAGCAGAGCACGAGGGCCGCGCAGGTGGGGCAGCTCACGGTGGGTCTCATGGCTTGAGCGCCTCTTCATCCCGGCACCAAAACCGGTACTTTTTGAGACTAAGGCGGTGGGCAGCGCGCAGGTGGCCGGCTGAGCTCCGGGACCTGCGCTGGAGTCCCCTGGTGTGCCGGGGGTGCGGACGGTGTCACCGCACCTCTGACCGCCTGCACCGCCTCTGGGTGCGGCTTTCTGCCGCGTACCTCCACAGCCCGCGGTGGCCGCCGGGCACTGCCGCAGTAGCCGCGGTCCCCGCTGCCGGCAGCGGCGGGTGGCACGTCACTGTGGGGGTTCGAGCAGCACCGGGGAGACGGAGCCTCCAGGGCCGTTTGGGCCCCGGGCAAGTGGCGGTGCAGGGGCAGCCGTGACCCTGGGGGACACGGCCCCGCGTCCCACCGCCCCGTGGCGGATGCGCCGGGGCTGCCAGACTCCCTCCGTAACACCTACGCTTTCTAATTGCTGACAGTTATTTACTGTAAAGACGGGAGCACACGCACCACCGACTCTGACAACTCGTGTCAAAACCCCACAAGAAACTACATCTTTATGTCTCTATTTATTTCCCCTCCTTTCCTAAACAGATCTATTTTCTCACCCCCCCCCCTCGCCCTGGCTGCCGCGTTCCCGCCGGCTGCCGTGCGGTGCCGGGGGGTGTCCCCTGCCCCAAAGCCCGTGCCGGGAGCTGCGGGGGACGCGGGGCAGAGCCGCCCGGTCCGTGCCTGGCTGCTCGCTGACGGACGGGTGCAAACCCGCGTACGGCGGATCCCACCGCACGGCCGCCTGTTTACGTGCCGTCTCTCAGCCCCTCCGTGTTCCGACATAATTGGTTCTGCTCGGAGCAGTAAACAATGATGTGCGATGCATCAGTGAGCCCTAAACGGCACCTACACGCAATTAAAATAATTGGGCGCCTACCTAGCTCTGATTTCACCACCCCCCCCGCCATTGCTTTTCTCCCTTCATCTGCTTTTTTCTTCGTCTTTTGTTCCATCTCCGCAGCCCATCGCGCATCTCCCTGCCCGGCTCCTCTCGGAGCGGGCGCCGGCACCGGAGCCTTCTCCCCGGCCGGCGCGGTGCCCCACGGCCGGGGGGTCCGGGGGGGTCCGGGACCGCTCACTTGGCCTCAGCACAAGCGCAGAATGAGTCCTCCAGCGCACGTGAGATGCCGTTCCAGCCCGGGCCCATGAAATATAATGAAGGCCCAAGGGACTGTACCAGCTCCTTGGTTAAAAATGATGCTGTTATATTTAGACAAGGTAACTAGAGGCCCCTCTGGACAGCGAGGAGTACGATTTTTTTGTTTAATGATTCCATAATCTGATATAATATCGGGCCTGTAAGACATAATGAAGACCTGGGGGAGTTTACATCTTTGCAGCATTAAAGGGCCTCTGCTCGGGGACACAGACAGGTGGAGGTTTGAACTTTGATGCAGTCAAACATGTTTTTCTCTGGATTTGTTTGACATGATTGAGAGGGAACCCGGCAGCCGCCGGGAGAGGGGAAAACGGTGGCAAACGCGGTGATGCTTATACCAAACCCAGGCAGCCGGTGTGCTTGTGCCGGGGGTGGGTGCCGGGAGAGCTCGGGGGGTCCCGTCCGTGCTCTGCGGGGCTGCGGTGTGCCGGGACGGCTGCGGTGGTGGTGGTGTTCAGGCAGCAGCGACGTCCCTGGCGCGGGATGGCTGTGCCCTGCCGCAGGGGGATGGGGAGTGTCCGGCGAGCGCGGATGGTCCTTCCTCCAGTCCACGTGTGGTTTTGCAAACACCTTACGTGGAGTTTTAAGTGGTTTTGAGCAGTTACAGCCCTGCGTGGGGATCGCCACACCCGCAGCCGCCTG
>RSEF01000028.1:3211275-3223305 GCA_003993805.1 Himantopus leucocephalus
CGCGGCCATGGCTGCTCTCCTCTCCCCAGCAGCTGGCGGGAGCTCGCCGCCCCCGGCCCACCATGCCCTCCTCCAAGACCGGCAGCGAGTACTGGATCGACGGGTCCCACCGCGAGACGGCCCTGGAAGATTTCTACATCATGGGCCCCGAGCTGGGACGGTACCGGCTGCCGGGGGCGGGGGGGGTCGGCGGGGGCTGGCGGGGGGCAGGAGCGCTCCTGCCATGGGAGTGGGTCCCGATCGGGGCAGGGACTGGGCTGGAGAGGAAGGGACGGAGGGGCGGATGGAGGGATGGAGTGGGANCATGGAGGGGTGGATGAGGTGAGATGGATGGGGGGGACGGGGATGGGATGGATGGGATGGATGGGGGGGGAAGGAGGGGTGGATAAGGGGGGGAATGGAGGGAGACCCTGCCCTCACGTGTACGCTGGGGCTTGGGACCTGTCGCGACGCTGCGGCGGTGGTTTCGGGAGCGCTCACCGAGGGTTTGCAGGACGGGGCCCGGGTTCCCCGTGCACGTGGGGCCGTACGTTTCTCACCCCCGTGGTGGGGAGCGGGCTCGTGGCGTGACCCGTCCCCCCTCTGAGTAGCCCAGGGCTTTGGGGAGGTGGGGGCTGAGCCCGGCACGGCGGGGGGCCGCGGGGGGTCCCTCCTGCAGCATCCCCCGGCGAAGGGACACGGCCCTGGGGGCGGGGGGGGGATTTATTCCCAGATCTGGATTTGTCTCCCTGGGTCAGAAAGCCCCACCGAGGGTACCGGCTGTGTCCCTGTGGCCGTGGCGGTGCCAACGGGAGCCGCTTTGGCAGACACCGGCTGTTTAGTAGAGGCTCTCATGATGTATTTATTAGAGGTCCTACTGTAAATCCTCACAGGCAGGGAGCATCCGGGCCGGCTTCCCAGGTCCCGTGGGTGCTGCGTGCCCCTTCCCGGCACTTCCCAAAGGCGGTGCCCATCCCTGCGTCCCCGCCGGGTTTGCCTTCGCCGCTGGCACACACCGCGCCGGCACTGCCGTCCTCCGCGGCAGCTCGGCCCTTTCCCAGCCCTCGCGGGGCCCCTCGGGATGCAGCAGCCGGGGGACCCCGGGGCTGGTGCCACATGCCGGGAGGCTGCCGGTGCCCCAGGGTCCCCACCGCACCCCGGAGATGCCCAGGCTCAGCTCCCGTGTCCCGGGGAGGAGAGCTGCCACGCTGGGAGGGCAGGTGACAAGGGGCAGCCGGTGTCCCAGTGCCCCCAGGGCAGGGGGGTGCAAGGGGGTGCTGGGAACCTGTGTGCGGAAAGTCTGACGGTCCCGTTTGAGGGGGGCTCCGGGCTGTGGCGGCAGAGAGGAGGCAGTGCCGCCTGGCAAACCCCGGCTCTGAAACAGAGGTTTTGGTGGGGGGTGGTGGTGGTTCAGGCTGGGCCAGCCCCAGCCGCCCGCAGGGTTTCCATCAGCAGAGGCGGCTTTGAGCCTGAAAAACAGCAGCTTTGGTAAAAGCAGGTATGTAAGGCTTCTTACCGAGGTGTGGCCAGTGTCAGCTCGGGGCTCGGCAGCACGCAGCCCTGCACAGACGGATGTAGGACAGAGGGACAGGCTCTGAGCCCCGGGACCACTGTTCGTTCATCCATCCATCCATCCAGTTTCAGCGTCCTGGTTTAAATCAAACCGGTCTCGGTTTTGGAGCCGTCTGCGTGTGGCTGCACACCGTCGCATCAGGCACATGGCGCAATGTGGGGCGGTGGGAGCCCACTCGCCACGCGTGGCTTTCGCTTCGTGCCTCTCTGCCGCGGTGTGCCGACGCTGCCCGAGCCGCCGCGCCGGGCTGCGAGGTCGGATCCTGCTCCGGCCTCAGAAGCCACAGGGAGCAGGGGATGGATGGAGGGGGCAGAGGGTGGCCGTCCCACCGGCTCTGCTGCCATGCTAGCGGGGAGGACTCAGCCTGACGTGCCCCGGCGGTGACTCGGAGCAGCTTTGGGGCTGCTCTCGGCCGTCGCAGCGTGGCCGCGGGCAGCAGCGTCCAGCGCAGTGCCAGCTCGGCCGCGGGTTCACACCGCCGTCCTCCCCACGCGCCGGCCCCGGCACTCGGCAGGCTGCACGTGCCCCCGCTGCAGGTCCAGGCTCTCTCGGCAAATCCCATTGTTCGACATTTTCCAGTTCATCTGAAAAGCAAATGCAATTATCTCCTGTTGCAGTCAAGGTTGATTGCGGATATTTATTTGAGGCCTTAAGCAGCAGCAAGCGGCGGCTGCAGGGGCCGGCGGGGGCGAGGGGCCGGGGTGTAGCGAATGCCGGCACTAATCCCGCCGCTGCCGTAATTGGGAAGGCGCGAGGGGCAGCCGGCGCCGTGCCAGGGGCACAGCAGGCTGCGCTGCGTCCGAGCAGCGACCCCAGCACCTCCTAAAGCGCCGAGCCGAGGGCTTCTAAACGATCCTGTTAGCAGCGGGAATCAGGCTGCAAATTGTCCGTGCGGAAAAAAAATATCTCGCCGGGTCCAGGCCGGGACTCAGCCGTGGAGAGGGGGTGGAAGGATGAGGAGTGGCGGCTGCCCCGGTCCTGCCCCCGTGCCCGGGCCGGGGGGAAATCAGGATAATAACCAGGCGTGAAAGGCGGCGGCAGGGCAGAGCGCTGCTGGTGCGCTGCAAACCACCCGGCGCGTTTGGGAACCGTGCCTGCCCTGAGCCCAGCCCCACTGCGGGGGGTGCTGGGGGGGCTGCTGCAGCCAGGGGAGATGCTCGTGGCTTTTTTCTCCTGGAACCACGTTATTGTTGCAGTCGCAGCAGCGGCGATGCCATTTTGGGTTCAAATTGAAGCCTTCTCCCCATTTTCCTGAGCTGGAGAAGAGGGTGACGGCCACCTCTCCCCTCCAAGTCTGAGCAATTTGTTCCCAAATTGCTTTTTATTTGCAACATAAAATTGCATAGAAAATGTTGAGCAAAAGGAAGAAAATGTTTTGAAAACGGCCCAGGTCTAGAACTGCGCGGTTTTGCTCGCCCCACAGCATCCCCAGGCCCTGCAGCATCCCCAGGCTCCGTGGTACCCGGCTCTGCCGTTGCCATGGGAACGCGATTCCCAAGTTCAGCCGGATGAGTTGCAAAATCCGCTCTCGTTTTTAAAGCAAATCTCTCTTTCATGAGAGCACCCCGGGGAGCGCCGGCAGCGGCAGGGCGTTCAGCGCGGGGGGCTGCAGCAAAGGGTCACTTGCAGCCCCGCGGTGGGTTGGTCTGGGTCTCGGGGGAGATTTTGGTGCAAAAAAATGGCCTCTGGACACATGGGGTTGGCTTTTTGGCATCGGTGCTTGCCTGGGCCAAGGGCACGGGCAGGCGGGGATGCCGTGTGCCTCGAGGCAGAGCCTGAACTCGGTCCCAGAAGACCGTGAAGCCAAAGAGCAATAAAACACGGCCGATTCCTCCGGGGTGAGAATTAATCTGCTGCGAGGAGCCAGGCAGCGCAGATGAAATTGCAAACGAGCCCCGTAATGGCCCTCAGCAATGGGTTGATTTCACCGTCCAGTGGTTAGAAAATGTTATTAACCGGATCTGAAGATCCCCGGCAGCTGAGGGGCACTGCTGGGGGTGTAAGGGGAACGATCCCTCTTGTAACTTGGAGCGGTTTAACCAGGCAGGGAGGTTTTGTGGCGGTGCGGGATCCGCCCCGTGTGCCGTGGCCTTGCCAGGGACACAGCTGGGATGGGGACCCTCGCAGCGTCCCTGCGGTCCCCGCTGAGGCCATCCTTGCGGCTGCCAGCAGGGAGAGGGAGGCTCCGTCCTGTGGTGAAAGCCGCTTAAGGATTTAAACCCCCAGCAGGACTCAGTTTTAATTAAAATGGCTTTATCCGGGAAAGCTGGGAATGATGCGGGGAGGGGGATGCATGGGGGGGGGGGAAGATGCGCCAGGGTCTGGTGCTGGCAAAGCTCATGGTGGGGGGCACGGGGTGAGCGGGACCCCCCGCTCTGTCCCGGCTGCATCCCGGCCACCTCACTCACCATCCGCCCTCCGGCAGGGGAGCCACCTCGGTGGTGTACAGCTGCGAGGAGAAGGGCACCGGCACTCCGTACGCCGCCAAGATACTGAAGAAGACGGTGAGTGTGGGTGGGGGGCTGCAGGGGGCGGGGGGGTCTCTGCTCCGCTCCCAAAGCACCGGCGGGGCACTAGGACGGGCACGGGGCTGTCAGTTGGGCATCGCTCCCGCGGTCTGGGGGGTCCTGGATGGACAAAAGGGATGCGGTTTGGGTTGGGGGTGCAGCAGGCTGGGGTGGGGGGGGACACACTGGGTGCATGAGAGGGGTCTCAGCATGGCGGGGGGCCGGACCCAGACCCGGCAGCAGAGGTAACGCCACCTCCATGCGGGCTCCGCTTTCCAGATCGACAAAAAGATCGTGAGGACGGAGATCGGGGTCCTGCTGCGGCTGTCGCACCCCAATATCGTGAGTAGGACCCGCGGGAAGCCCTGCCTGCCCTCCGTGTCCCCCCCCCCGCCTTGCGGACGGGCTCATGGGTGCCTGGTCCTCGCCGTGGCACCGTCCCTCCCCGCTCGCTGCCGCATGAAACGCCCGGTCCTTGCAGCGCCTTTGAGCTTCCCAGCTCTGATACGGAGGGCCAGGTTCCCCCGCCCATCCTCCCCCCATCGCCTGGCTTGAGATTTCCATTTGGTAAGCAATTTCCATCGAGGAGATCAAATGAATACCACAGAAAATTGCCCATCTGTAATGAATCCTGCAAGGGGAGATAAAAGGGGAGGACGGGGCCGCGGGTGCTGGGTGCTGCATCCCGGCACGGCCGGGCGCCGTTTCTCTTGCTCAGCGCTCGGGGGATAACGGCAGCTCGGCTGGAACGATTTGCAACGCCCGGGAGCGGATCTAATCACCGCTGGTGTCAGCAGAGCCGGGGATGCCGTGTCGGCCCCTCCGCGATGGCAGGGGGCTCGGGGGCTCCGCGACCCCCCCGTCCCTCCGCCTGCCAAAAGGGCTTATTCCCGGCTGCTTAGTTCCACTGGCAAATTGCAAAAGGCATCTTGGGGATGACCTGAGTTAAAGAAATAACACAAAAAGCCACCTGGCAGCTGCCACCGCGGCGGCGGTGCTGGGCACTGGCTCTGTGGGGGTGCGACAGACCCCGCTCCAATTGATTTTGTGGCCGGGACATCGCTGGGATATTGCCGGGACATCGCCTTGCTGCTGGCTGCTGCTACCCAAACAGCCGTTTTTTGGCAGTGTGGCTCAAAACCCCGGGCACGGCTGCTTCCAGCCCAGCCTGCATCAACCGTCCTCGGAGCAATGTGGCTTCGCTCTCTGGAGGAGCCCCGACGGGGATGTCCTGCCTGCCCGCCGCCTCCAAAGCCCTGACGCACGAGATGAAGCCAAAGGAAGTCCAAAAATGAGGATGGAGGCAAACAGGCTGGAGCCGGGGGGTCCCTGAGCCCCTCGGCCAGCTAGGAATGGGCCTGCCTTGGGCATTGGGGTGTTTCAGAGTTTTGGGGCAATCGGGTGCTTCAGCCTTTTCCACAGCGACGCCTCCCCAGTCCCAGGACGTTTGGGCAGACGCAGGAATGACAGCGGGATGGGGATCCCCCGCTCGGAGCAGCCCGGGAGGATGCTCGGCTGATCTCGGCCACGGATGGGGAGAGGTTCCTCTCTGATGTGTTATCAGAAACGCTACAGAAAATTCAATTTCTGCCCTCCCTCCCCCTTTACTCTCCAGGCAGCGGCACCACGGAGACGCGGAGGAGGAACCAGCCGGACAGTTTTAATATTTAAATCACCGAGTTTTCCGTAGGGTTCTGCTCACTCTCAAGTTCAAGTGATTTTTCGAAGAAGAGATGCTCCATTTCATTATTTACACTGGTGCTGCCTATGCGCTCGCTATCGTTCAGCACCAACCTCAACAGCGGATGATAATAGGATTGTAAACTTTTGAAGTTAATAGGAAAATTATAGTGCTTCCGTGTATTATTATAATGCAATAAGCTGCCACATAGTGTCTCTCACCCTGCGGGGTATCACGGCTTGTCACCCAGCCTATGAAGGTAATGATTAAAGCCCCATGAAATTCGCAGTGTCACAAAAGTCTTAAGAAGCATGAAATTCTCTGTTTTCCATTAAAAAAAAAAAATTGCATTTTGATGTATTCTTAAGAGAGACCTGTTAATTCCAGATTTGCTGCAGTGGCACAAAGGTCTTGTGCAGACAGGCTCACCTTGCGTGGGAGCTGGAAAACAAAAAACAGGAGAAAAACGCCATTTCTTTAGTGCCTCTTCTGCTGCAAAGTGGTCCAAGGGATGTTTCCAAAAGCACGTGCGCGGTCCCAGGGCTCCGGTCCCACAGGTGGCTTTGGCCCCTCGGGGCTCCGTGCGTCTCTCCTGCATCCCTGCCAGCGCAGATGTGCAGGATCCGTCCCGGCAGGGACAAGGGCTTTGCCGGGGGTCGCTCCCACCCGAGGTGCCAGCACAGCCGACGAAGCTACGAAATTAAAAAGCTTTTGGTGAGGTCCTCCTCCAGCTAACGAGCTTGGAGACATGAAGAGGATAAAGGCACTGCGTGTCCGTCTTCCCATTCCCAGCATCGTCTTCACTGCACGATTAAGTGAGCAGGGCTCTTCCGAAGAGTTAAAAAAATTCCCGTTCAAATGAATAAAAAGGCACGGAGGGAAATGTGCCGTCTGCCCCGATAAACCCCTCACAGTACCCTGCGGTCCGGCAGTCGCGTGCTCCTCCTGGCGCAGCCGGCATCCGCATCCGCATCCCGCATCCCTCCTGTCGCCCCTTTCAGATCAAGCTGAAGGAGATCTTCGAGACGCCCTCCGAGATCGCGCTCGTCCTGGAGCTGGTGACGGGAGGAGAGCTCTTCGACAGGTACGCCCGGCCCCGCGATGCCCATCCCGCCTCCTAACGAGGGGCAAAAATCTCACCTCAGTGGCAGGGGGAGGATGAGGATGGAGGGGGCTGATGCACACCATGGCTGCGGGGCTGGGGGGGCGAGGGGGGGTCTGCGCGGGGCAGGGTGCTGCCGTCCTGACCCCGTGTGCCCGCAGGATCGTGGAGAGGGGTTTCTACAGCGAGCGGGACGCGGCCCACGTCGTCAAGCAGATCTTGGAAGCCGTTTCGGTAACGTGCCCCCGGCGCGTCCCCCCACAGCCCCTGGGGACAGCCCGGTGAGGGGGTCCCGTGTGGGGTTCAGGGGTGCCGCTGTGGGGGCTGCACCCTCCCAGATACCCCTGGGGAGAGGCATCGGGACCTGCACCGTCCCAAATACCCCCCGGGAGAGGCGTTTGCCCACCCGCCCTCGACACTCCGAAGGCGTCGCTGGCAGAGGCACCTCTTCTGATCCACGTTTGGGGGGGGATGAAGGAGAGGAGGGAGGAAGGTCAGCGCTGCTCTGCATCACAGGTCGGCTGGAGATGGGGTTTCTATGGCAACAGGAGGGTTTAAAAATGGAAACTCATAATGGAAAACATCCTACCCATGCCCCCGTGGCCGTGCCGGCAGCTCCGGCACCGCAGGTGTTGGGTGTTTCCAAAGGAATAGTCGGGCGCCTTGGTCCTGTGTTTGTGCGGGGTCCCGGACTGCTGCCACCTCCTCCCGAACTCTGTCCGAGGCAGACGGGGCTTCCCTGCCCTTCCCTTCCTTCCCGCATCCCCGCTTTCTCTCTCTGTAGTATTTGCATGAAAACGGAGTCGTCCACCGTGACCTGAAGCCGGAGAACCTGCTCTACGCAGACCTGTCCCCCGATGCTCCCCTTAAAATCGGTGGGTTTGCCGGGGGGCCCCCCCGGAGGGATTTGTGGCACAAGGCGGGGTTAATGGTGCCTCTCCCTGACGGCTGCTCCCCTCTGCGTCCCTCCAAGGTGACTTCGGGCTCTCCAAGATCGTGGATGAACAGGACACCATGAAAACCGTCTGTGGGACGCCGGGGTACTGCGGTGAGCGGGAGGGAAGAGCTGGGGGGCGGGAGGGAGATGCGGGGAGGCTGCTCCCTGCCAGAGGCCATGCACAGCTCGGTGCAGGGATGGCCAACGGCTGCACCGGGCTCGGGGGACGCTGCCGGTGCCTGGGGGGTGCTTCCTCTGCCGCGCTGCCGGGAGCTCCCCACACCCATGCATTTGAACCCCAAACTCTGCTTCCAGCCCCCGAAATCCTCCACGGGTGCCCGTATGGCCCTGAAGTGGATATGTGGTCCGTGGGCGTCATCACCTACATCCTGTGAGTAACGCTGCCGGGGTCCCGCGGGCGGTGAAACCACGGCGGTGAGATGGTTTGCTCCACCCCAGCCTGCCGTGAGCACCCGGCAAACGCCGGCACGGCTGCGCCGCAGGGCCGGGGTGGCGGCATATAGCTCCTCTCTCTTGCGCTCGCAGGCTCTGTGGCTTCGAGCCCTTCTTCGACCCACGAGGGGACCAGTACATGTACAGCCGCATCCTCACCTGCGACTACGAGTTCGTCTCCCCGTGGTGGGATGAGGTTTCCCTCAACGCCAAGGACTTGGTGAGTGAGCTGACGCCGGGGTTTGGGGCTGCCGAGTACGAGGGCTTCACATCAATGCTTGTGAAATAACAAAACATTTGACAAATGAAGCCTTTTTGTTGGTTACAGGTCAGAAAATTGATCGTCCTGGACCCCCAGAAGAGACTGACTGTCTACCAGGCTCTGGAGCATCCCTGGGTCACTGGGAAAGCCGCTAAATTTGCTCACATGGACAGCACGCAGAAGAAAATGCAGGAATTTAACGCCAGGCGGAAACTGAAGGTAAGGTGAAAAAGCCCCATTAACCCCTGGGGGTGGCTCCTGTTCGTGTCCCCTCCTACAAATGGCTGGGGTCACCGAGAGCTGCTGTCACTGGGTTTTAAGGATCCCCTGCCCCGAGCAGTTAAACGTTCAGCGACACGTGGCAGCTCGGGGGGCTGGCTCGGGGAGGGGGGTGAAGGATGATGGAGCAGCTCCTTTTGCAGCTGTGTCCCCCCGGGGAGCGGCAGCTGGGCTGCCGGTGGAGGCAGCCGGTGCTGGGAAAAGCCGTGCCTGAGGCGAAGGGCTGCGCGTCCCAGCTCAGTGTGGCTGAAGGAGCGGGCGCCGTCTCCCCTTCCGCACGCTCTGGGGGCTCGAGCACCTCGGGAGCGGCATCGAAGGGGAGAAGTCTGCCAAACACATGCTAATAACCGCTCACGCCGCTGTGCCTTTGCAACAGGCTGCCATGAAAGCCGTGGTGGCTTCCAGCCGCTTGGGCAACCACGGGCACCACGACTGCTCCCGCAGCGGGCGCAGCCAGGGGGGTCCCCGAGACGCCTGCCTGCCCCAGGGGACGGGGACCGCCAGCCCCGAAGCCACCACCACCGAGGACCTCGACGCTTTCCGGAGCGACCGTCCCGCTGTGTCCAAAGTTCCCGTGAATGGCGCCGGCTGCAAAAGCTAACGCGCTCGGCGTCGCTGCGGCTTCGACAAGCAATACCCCACTGACGCTTGAACGCTGGCACTGGGAGAGGCGGGGGAAGCCGGGGGGCACAGGAGCGCCCCGAGTGTAGGTGTGCGTCGGGAGCCCGTGGTCTGTCGTGTGGAGCATCCTTATTTAGTGTCCCGTTGCCAGTGCAGTCGTACCTGATCGCTGTGAGTGTGTGTCTGTGCAGACCCGACTGAGGAAACAAGGCTGGTGACTCGGTCTTCCGACAAATTAACAGTTTTGGCCACTGTGGCACGAAAAGATCCCAAGTGGCTTAAAAATGAGGAGCAAACAGCAGAAAAATTATTTCTTCCCTATAAAGGCAGTAAATTGTCTTTATGACAGAGTTTCGTAAGTCCCTGTAAATAGTCCTGAAGGGTTTATTTGCTTAGGGGAGAGGGTGCGTCTGGATTATCGCTGACCATCAACGTTGCGTCGAGTCGCGGCTACAAGACCCTGCTGTGGGTTTACTGCTGTATTAGACAAGGTTTGTAGGAGCCTTTGAACCCAGCCGTTTGATCCCATCCGGAGAAAAAGTGTTTGCCAGTGGTTCCTTTATTCTCTCTAGACGGTAGACGACCTCTGCTTGATTTGTGCTTTGGTTCCACTCCAGTTTCATTTGTTCCCACATTGAGTCTTGCTGTGGATACGTGATGGTGGTAGGATTGTCACGAACCGCGAATGCCGGCTCGTCTGGCCTCCGCGTTGGCATTCCAGGTTACGATTTACACGACGAGTTTTAACGAAGGACAATGCAACTCTTCCTACAGCGCGTTGTAGACTTTGTAACATGTAACGGTGCTGTCGTTTCCTGAGTGAGGACAATGAGTTTATATATAGTTTGGTTTTTTAAGACTAATGAAATCAGTCGACAAACTTCTTGAAAAGAATTTTTTTTAGGCAGTTATTAACCAAGCCACAGGATAAGCATTTGCAGATTTAAGTACAGAACAAGTAATCGGACAGGAAAAGCCATATTACACGTGGGGGATTACAGAAAGCCGGGCAGCTGCTCCGCAGCCCCAGCTGACGTGATCCAGCGCGAAGTTTGCTAACCCGAGGCAATCGCCGTGACTGCACCCCTCGCACTTTGGGCCATACACGTACAACAATGCGTTAGGGCAAAAAAATCTCCACTGGAGAAGAACAAAATTTGTACAGGAGGTTCATTTTTCCAGGATGGGGACACACAACGCAGCTGCAAACAAAAATTAAAATGTTGCTGAAGGTGAAAGCTGCCATTACAGACACCCGGCTCGGCGCAGAGGGCGGGTCCGCAGGTCAGAGCCGTCATCAGAGCGGCAGGAAAGCAAACGCAATACAACGACTTTCATATTTACAGCACAAGCAGAAATCGTAAAGACTATGTGTAAGGGCTGATCCATACCGTACGAAGCTCATTTATGTTTTGGGCGCTTGGAAACCTGAATACAGAGGAGAGATCGGATGTTCAAGAGGGTTTTTTAATTGGAAAAATATTAGGTCTCGACCAGAAATGTGCTTTTTTTTGGTTTTTTTTTTTTTTTGAACTAACAGTCATACCTTCAAAGGGGAAGCAGATGCACAGCAAGATACCGCTTTGGAGAAAGCAAACGCTGATACCCTGGGAGAACGCTTTGGCAAGGGGAAAGTTATTTCTTTGTGTTTTGCAGGCGGGGCAGTTGTTTTCTCTCCTGTTTTTAATATAGAGGGCTGAACCCTGCAGTGTGCTGAACTCCGNTTTAATATAGAGGGCTGAACCCTGCAGTGTGCTGAACTCCGGTCTTTATACTATGCTTAGCGTGACGCGCTCTGTCCTTCAGAGTCCGTGACGTGTCCCCGTGTACTCCAGTGGGGCCAGAACTCCAACTTTAACCATGTTGTTTACTAACCCGGGTCTTAAAAGACTATTTTATATCCTTTGACATAAAATACTTATTTAAACGCCTTGCAGGACCAGGCCAGAGTGCTCAGCACAGCCACAGCCTGTGAGGCAGGGAGAGATGCTGGGAAACGCTGAGTGACGTTGCCCTGCCCGCAGACCGCTGCTGCTCCCGCAGAATAATGGGAAATAAGGTATCAATTAGCTAACAGCGAGTAACAGAATGTCTTCAGCGATGGAAGGCACCCGAGGGAAAACTGTAAGCAAAAAAAGGAGTTTGCCTCTTATGTTATGTCAACAAAGTATTATTCCACAAATATCAGTACTTAAAGGTAGAAAAAAAATGTACTCCTGGGAGTGAAGCTAATAGGAGATGCCATTTTGGTCTGTATGGTGTTTTCAGAATGTGTTTTAATAACTTACTATTTCAGTATAGCGGTGACATTTCTGATATTGCAGGTATTTATAAAGAAATATAGACAGCTAATAAAGTATCAAACATCATAACGTGGGCTCCGTTTTCACTGTTATTCTCAGAATACAAGGGCTAAAAATTGTCAGGGCCAAATAGCAGCTTGCTGAAGGCCATTTTTTTTTCTGATTTTTTTAACCCATTTTCAGGTGACAATTTATTTTCAGGCTCAGGACAACTAAACGCTCGCTCTGTTGAACTCCCCAGGGTTATGCTGGTTAGTCTAAGCACTATTGGACCGACAGAGATCCGTCCAAGAAAGACACGGAGCTGTTGGAGCGGGGCCAGAGGAGGCCCCG
>RSEF01000028.1:3240394-3254396 GCA_003993805.1 Himantopus leucocephalus
GCCGGGCAGACCGACATCCCTCCCGGTGCCCGGGCCGAGGAGAAGCGTTGGCAGCAGCCTGCCGGTGCTCGGCCATGGATCCGGAGTGGGAATGGCCGCTCTCCCTCCATGCTGCCCGCATCCCGGCTTGGCTGGTGGGGTGCGCTCCTCCTCCTCCTCCTCCTCCTCCTTCTCCTCCTCCTCCTCCTCCTCCATTTTGCTGTGTTCTTTCGAAGGCCGGGTGTTTGGATCGCTGATGAATGCGCGTGTCTGTCTGTCGATCGCGCTTTGGGGCAAATGTTCCGTCGTTCTGTTACCAGCACACGTCATTTTGTGAGTTCGGGATGAAGATTTCCCTCTGTGTGGTATCCCGGGAAAGCCCAGGGCGCTGTCAACCATCGTCTTCCAGCTTGGCCTCCCTCATCCAGCCTGAAAATAAAACTCAGGAGGGCTCCACAACGCAGTCATGTGACTTTTTTAAATTTGTTTTTCCTGGTTTTTCCATTTTTTCCCTCAAAAAACGCCGAGCGACCCTTGGCGCGGGTGCCGCTGGCGGGGACCCCCGGGCACCGCTGCTCCATTTTCTCCGCCGGCACCTGAGCCCGACCTCACCTCACAAAATGACGGCCGGGCCGGGCCGCACCGGCTGAGACCGGCCGTTGCCATGGTTTTCGCCGTGGCGGGTCACGTGCCCGGCCTGTCACGTGACCCGGCGGTGGCCCCGCAGGGGAGAGCCCCGGTGCCGCCATTTGAAGCTGCCGTCGCAGCCGGAGAAGAGCCCGGCTGGAGCGTGGCGGTGGCAGCTCCGACATGGCCCCGTTGGCAGCTCCCGCGTCCCGCCAAGCTCCCCGCGGAGCGCGGCCCGGAGGGCTGCTCTCACCGCCGCTTGGAGCGGGGGCGAAGCCTCGCCGGTGGGCAGTCGCCGGCTGTAGCCGAATAAAACCCTTCGCGGCACCTCGGATTTGCGTCGCCGCCTTCGGGCTGCGACGTGTCGGCCCCGCAGTGCCGCAGCCGCCCTCCCTGTGGGCTGGTTCACCGGTGGAGAAGAGCCCTTGTGCCAACGCCGGCTGCTCAAACCCCCGCCTGTGTGCGAGTCTCACCCTTTTAGGTAATTCCACCGCCCGTGCTTTCCGTGAGGGATTTACGCTTAAAGTTTGAGGAGGAACGGCCAGCGCTTGACTCCAGTTGAGTCTGGGTCCTCGCTGCTGGGGCAGGACTCGGCGGCGAGGAGCTCGGCGCGTTCCCTGCCGGAGAGGTGCACCGAGCCGGCAGGAGCTCGGCCCGACCCGGTTATTCCCCCGCTGAGAGCGACTTCAGCCAGTTTGGTGCGTTCGGATACAGGAAAAAGCTGGAAATGTTTCACCTGTGCCACTGGTGCTTCTGAAACACCCTCAGAGTTTTAAGTCTCGGAGTTCCCTGGCTCGCTGTGCCCTCTAGAGGACACTCCTCTACTACTTCTTTCTTTTATTTTTTTCCACTAGCATGGAAATTCTATTTGAAAAGCCGGTTTTTGCAGCGTTTGAGGCTCGTTTTGCAGTATCCAAAATACTCTTTGACCTGCTGTGTTTACTGTGTGTTTCGTAGAGCTTACACAGCGTTTCAGTGCCGTTACTTGGTGTGAATATCCTTTGCATCGCTAAATAAGATAATAAGGATTAATTTCTGTTAGTAATTGGATTCCTAATAAATGTAGGGTATCAGTTAAGCCTAGAAATTGTTGTTTAGTCTAAGAAGTAATTGTCTGATATTTAAAAGTACAAAGCTCACATGCCACATCTCTTATTTGTGAGTAATACAAACCACGCTTAAATATTTGCTTCATTCTGCTTGATACTAATTCCTTATGCGTTTTGTTTAATGCATAACTGGAAGCCAGAAGGTTCTCACTCTAAACTACTGTTCCTGCTTCTGGCGTTGGATTAAAACAAAAACAATTACTTGTGTAATTGCTTCTGTTCCTCCTCAAACCAGGACAGTTCTCCTAAAATTCTCGCTGTCGTCCCTTTCTCGAGCACTGTCATTTCCAGGGCAGTGCAGACGACTTTGCTGTCCCGTTCCTGTGAAGCTCCTGCTAAACCTCCCAGCAAACCTTGCTCTGAAATCCTTATGCTTCGTAGTTTGAAATCCCAAATCCTGGACACTGGGGGTGATCTGACAGTTACCAGCCTGGGCAGCGGAGGAGAGGCACTGGCATCTGTCACATCGCGTCGTCTCTCTGTCCCTTTTGGTTCACGTAGTTTAAGAGTCTGTTCTCATATGATCATCCTAGGCGGTGGAGCCGAGAGGGGATTTATTGTCAGGAATTCGGGTGGAAGGTGCAGCCTTCACTCAAGACACTGAGCGTTAAAGCCAAATAAAGAGTTAATATACATCTGGACGTGTTTCAGTGGGTTTCGGTGAAGCTGTGTGGATGTGCGTGTCTGCTGAGACTGTTACAGGTTTCTGCTGTTAATAGCAGAAAATAATTCAGTAGTGTTGGTTTAGAAAGCAGTTAATGCCATAAAGTACTCAAACTTAGGTAAGTGAATAGGTGTGAATTGTTTGTGGTGGGTTTCCTTCAGATTCAGTAACTTGGGGGCAGGGTGGAGATCACAAATTAAAAATATTTGCGTTAAGAAAGGGAAAATAGAAGGGGGGTATGGTTTTGCCTTTCAGCACAGTAAAGAGAAGCAGGAAGTGACCTGTTTGTCCCTGGATTAAGGGTGGGATGTGGTCTTCCCCTGGTGGAAACAGAGCCCTGGAAAGCCTCCGTGTCTTTGAAGGGGGATGAAGTGGCTGATGGAAAAGCTTCCAGTGTGAAGGAATTCACCATTGCTGTGTGCTGTGGCTGCACCCTGCCTCATGGCGCACTTTTGTACTGGGGAGCTTAATATCCACAAGGAGAGCAGAAATTGATTGAGCTTGTCCATGCTGGGTTTATTCAGAATTCGAGAGATTTGGGATTAATCCAGCAGAAGGTTGTAAGTAATGTTACTTTGCTGCATGAAGTAGTTGTTTGCTTGTTTTTATTAACTCATTCTCTGTACTCTTCTTTTGATTTGCAGTGAAATAAAGCGAGAAAAGAGGGTCCCCTCACCGGATGTTATAGTGTTATCCGACAATGAACCTTCTAGCCCTAGAATGAATGGTTTAACAAAAATAGCATTAAAAGAGACCAACACAGAGGCACTCATGGTGAGTCGTCTTGTCTTGACAGAGTTTAAGTTGTGCCATCTAGAAAGAAGAAAACACACCACTTGTTCCTACACAGGCACCTGCGATCGCAGGGTCAGGTGGATATGTGGTTTTATAAAGATGGATTTGCACGCGGGAATCTTGAAACTGTTACAAGGATGATGCCCTTTTTTATTCTTTTCTGGCTTTTAACTCCTTGATTTTTATGTGCTTCGAAAGTGCACCTTTCACAGAATTGGCTTTTTAGTGGACGCAGTGTCCCTTACTCACGTGGCATAACACAGATTTGTTGTCTGACTCCTCATTTGACTTCGTGTACTTGTTTTGATAGTGAAAGCACTTCAAAAACTTTTTTTTTTGCCTTTGAGTTCTTTCTCCGTACTCGGTTTGCGTCTGTATATTGCAGGCGCGTTGATGATATTAAGACATACATGACAATTACAATGCTGTAAGTTCTTGTCATAACTTATATGGTATCTATCTTTTTCCTCTCCCCCCTCCCTGTTTTCCCATCCTCTATTGCCTTACCTGGCCCTGCAGAAAAGCAGTCCAGAGGAGCGTGAGAGAATGATTAAACAACTAAAAGAAGAGTTACGGTTAGAAGAAGCAAAGCTTGTTTTATTGAAAAAGTTACGGCAAAGTCAAATCCAGAAGGAGACCACTACTCAGAAGGTATTGATGTTCCTACAGATACTTCTCTCATCTTTTGAAATGGAAGGGGGAAATTTAAATAACGGTGGTGGTTGCCATGACCTATGGAAAATAAGATCGCTTTCAAATGCATGTCTCACTTCTTATAAAATCTTTATGAAGTTTATAGTGGCTTATCTTGTTAACCATTCCTTTTTGTGGAATTCCTTTTTTTGTCTTGCCAAGACCAAACAACAAGACAGTTTATCCTATCAACCGTATTCAAAAGCTGAAGACCTTTTTGTTAAAACTCAAATGCATTTATGAATGTGATATACTTCCAATTATTAAACCCTCCGTCCGGTCCTTAATGCTGCGTAGGGATTGCTGAAATACATTTGGAGGAGATTCTTGCACATACCAAATGTGCTGACAGGTAGAATGAAAGTGTTTGAACCCCATGCTCTGGGGGCTGGTGGCCGAGGGCTGCGTTTTGTGCTGCATGGCAGAAGCCCAGGTCTGGATTCCAGGTCTTACCAGGTGAAGTAAATCTGCAGTTAGCTGCATGCTTTCATCATCCAAAAAAATCCAGGCAGCCCCTGGAAGGAATGGTTCAGCCCTCCCACCCTGAGCTCCCTTCCCTTCCTCCTCTTTCCTCCTCACCCGTCGTCTCACACAACCACGTGCGATATCCAGCGTGCTGGGAGGAGAGCTGTTTTCATCAGAAACTAATCCAGAAAAAAAAAAATCTACCTTTTTGTCAGAGCAGTAGCCCGGTCTGCTCGCTACGTGTGCTGTGATGCTGGCGCTGAAGGGTAGAGGTGGAGGATGGCAGGAGAAGAGCAGAGGAGGTTGGGAGGCGAGGGGGCGTGCGAACACCCCACGCGCTGCTACTGAGGCACAGGCTAAATTTCAAGTAACAATGGCAACTAAACGATTTTATTTTACAGTGTGTGATGCTGACTTGATGGATTTTGTGATGGGGGCGATGTGTAGATTTAAGAGCACTTCACGGTGCAGGTGGATGTTAATGCAGCTCTCTTGGGTGGTTTTGGTTGGTTTATTGGCGTCTTTCTCCCGGACTTCTGAGTGCTTCAGGAGATGGGATTAAAACTCATGCAAGTACCTGCATCACTCAACTCGCTGCTGAACGCTGAGCAATGAGCTCTGGACGTTTGAACTAACTAGGGTGAAATGGCATATCCTAAACTTCTTAATATCTGAAGTCTTTTTCTTAAACTTTTTTTCACTTTGCATTATGCTTGAACCTAATTAGTTGAGACTAGTAGTGATGGAGGTATAAGACTGAAGAGGGCTCTAAGCTGAGATTGCTGAAATAGATTTCCACATTGCTCTGCTTTTGGTGTATAGGCTCTTTTATTTTCCTGGTATAATCTTATCTATACTTACCTAATAATTTCTTCATTTAAATACGCATGTTGAGATGCTTGGAGGAAGAAAGGGATGGGGGGTGGGGGGGAACCACAGTCTTTGAAGATTCTCTTCCTGAGGCGCAGGGAGGTAAACGCTTTTATTCCCTTAGCTTCTGTAATTCTGCTTACACCCTTACACTCGTCTGCTTTCTTTCTGGTTTTTCCTCTTCCAGCCTGCTGGTTCCTCTGGGAGTGCTGTGGCCACCCCTCCGCCCTTGGTGCGGGGACCGCAGAGCGTTCCTGCTGGCAAGCCGTCCCTCCAGGTCAGTGGGGTGGGCCAGGCTGCCAGGTTTAGGGCACGGAGCAGAGAAGAAGGTGCACAGTACAGGAAAGGACAATCCCATCACATTAATGGCTTGGAGCCACGTGGAGGTTTTGTGTTTGGTTTTTTTTCTAACTCCCGAAACCCCACTATAAGCTTTTTAGGAACGATTGGGGTGGGAGATAGAAGTAGGATGTCACATGCAAATAACCTTCATAAGCTTATTTTTCAGTGGCTGATCATCCTGATCCACTCTGCTGGTAAATACATCCATACTAGTACTAACGACCTTTGGCGAAAGAGGATGCCACCGAGTTATGTCACAGAAATATTGTGGCAGCCTGTTGCTGTACCCTCAAGAGACTTAATTGTGCCCTCGGTATGATTAACTGTAAGAGCTGAGTGAATCAGACGGTTTTCTCTTTTGGCTTGGTGGCTGAATGGCACATGATGGTAGGAATGGTCTTGGTTCAGGCTAAACTAAATTAAATGTTGGAAAGCCTTGGGGGGGGGACGGAAAAAGCAGAGGCAATTGACATCTGTCAACCTAATCTTCCTCTTGAGTATAGTATCTTGTTTTGCTTTTGGATTTAAAACATTTCTGGTTATTTACCTTGGGCTAATTCGAAACAAATTTCAAAGCTGCTTCAGCACAAAATGCTTTCACTTGGAAAATGGCCACTCTCCATTTCAAAATCCCCTAGAATGCTGTACTCGAGGGAAGGGGTAAATTTGCTATCCATTTAGGAAACGTTCACAAAACGCAAAGCAATCTGTCAGTTGGAGTAAGCTCTTCCTTGAGGCAAGTTGCCTTCACTGAAGACAGCACTTTCAGAGGAACTGGACCACGAGTTAAATCTTCAGCAAACAGACAGTGAAACTTTGGTTGGACAGAGCAGAGAGCTGGGAGCTAAGAATCCAGAATTTAAGTTACTCTGTCTAATTTGCGGTGTTTGGGCAAATTAACCTAACCTCCATCTGCTTTTGCTTGACTCTAAAAACTCTACTAATTCCTGTGTGTAGGAGCTGAGTTAACATTTGGTCTTCAGTTGAAAGGCATAACAAGCGGATAAAACTTCCCACCTGCCTAAATATGTACATGTGGGTACACGTGGTAACTCATGGAAGTGGGAGTTTCAGTGTTTTTACAAGTCTTCATTCACAGATGATGGTCAGTTTGGGGCTTGAGTGAGGAAGGTGGCGAGATGTGTAAAGCCACATGAATAGGATGGAGAGGTTTGTTGCTCTTGAGCGGTGAGTGCTTCTCAGGCTCAACTGAGTAGTGTTAGTGGTCTTCAGGAATCCAACACATGAAACTGTATCACCTTTTATAGTGTCATGAGAAACTTTGAGGATTTAATGCAGTCTGCAGCCCAAAAAGCACAGGCAGCAATTTTTCAAATTTCCTTAGCCTTTGAGTTAGCCTTAGGAGTTAGAAACTCCTTTTCTTTTTCATTTTTCCAAAGCTTTCCCGCTTCTCCTGTCTCGTTTTTTCCTTCCCACATACATGCACATGCCCAGTCTGCTCACCTCCCCGGGTTCCTGCATCTCCAACTTCTCTCTGCCCTGTGCTTCTCCTTGAAGACAGCGATTTGTATTTCCCTGTTCTCTTACTCCCCTCCCCCAAATACACTTTTTTTTCCCCTCTTTTTTTGGACACTAACTGCCCTGAAGCCAGCCCGGCCATCTCTTGTCCTACAGTCTTTCATTGGCTCAAGACAGTCACTGCATCCATCACATCAGCCAGAGAGGAGAGCTGTGCTCGTGTACACCCTGCTCTCCCGCGGGGCTCATGATGTGCCTCTGTGGTGCGACAGCAGTTCTTGAGAGACTGAATTTTCAGCGGTGGGAGGGCAGATAAAAACGTTGCTCAGGACTGCTATTTACCTTTTGACTTCTGTGCAGGATGAGAGAGAACAGTCCCCGAGCGTGTAGCCAGACCGCCATCGCGTCCTCACATATGTCTGTACTGCTGCGTAAGATTTCAGAGACTGCTATATCGGCACACTAAGCAGCAGAAGAGAGCGTGCGTATAAATATACCAGAACAAAACAGTGCGAGTGAACTATTTTCTGTTTTGCAGACCTCTTCTACACGTATACCAGGCACTGTTATTCCTCCTCCCTTGGTCCGCGGAGGGCAGCAGACTTCTTCAAAATTAGGAACTCAGCAAAACACGCAGATAGTAATGCCACCTCTTGTCAGAGGAGCACAGGTAAGTATTTGCCTTGTGGTAGATCCGCTCTGGTTTTCCTTAACGCATCTTAACTCTTTTCGTAGTCATCTTTCTCCTTGTCAGGAGGGAACCTGTGAAGTTCTCGCTGGAATTTCTTAATACGGCTGGATGTATTGCTAGTGAAAGGTCCTGCATCATTGCAGTTCTGTGCGTTGTGCTGTCCCATAACGCTTCCAGTGAAGCGTGAGAAAGTCCTGTGGTGATGCAGGATGCTGCCTTACCTGCATAGCTGCTTCCCTTAGCTGCGCCAGAGCAGGTTGTTTGCCTTCATTATGAAAGTTAATTTACAGGCTTCCAGCTTCACCTGCTTTTTAGGAGAGCAGCCGCAGAGGAAATGAAACACAATCCCTCGTTCTTCCATTTTTTTCCCCCTCATTATTCTTGCTGTCATATCAATTTCACCTTTTCAAATGCTAAAACTCACTTTTTTTTTTTCCTCATTGTGTCTGTCTTGCAATTGAATAAGAGCCGCTGAAATGAGATAGGCGACTACAAGTCTGAAAGTGCTGCTTTGCAGGGTCGTTATCACCTATAACAGAAAATAATGGTGTCACTAAAGGAGTAGGAAAGCAATGTTCAATTTGATACGGTCTTCTAAAATTATGATTTCTGTGGGATACCAGGAAAAAAATATTTCCTTGTTAAATGAGGATTTATTTTGCAGTGAAAGGTCTGCTTTTATCTGTTGCATAGCCAGCATTAAGGAAGAAGGTAGAGATTTGGTATTTCATTTTCTTTCTGTTCTGATTATGGAGGAAAACTCATTCTGAGAAATAGCTTTCCTAATGCCTTTAAAATGAAACAGGCTTGTGTGAAAGAAGTTTGACTGGGAAACTTAGAATCTTAATTTATTTATTTTTTTGGTACGGCTGTTTTGGGCCGTAATGCGATGGCCTCACATACGAGCATCTCTTTTCATGTTACATTGTGCTTGTTTCATTTTGACAGAGGGAAAGGGGAAAACATCGCATTTTGACACAGACGTTAATTATCACGCTTTCTTTGCGTTCCCTGCCTTGCCTCACTTCCATTGTGTCATGTCATCCCATTCGACTCCCACCACTTACCTCCCGCTATCTAATCCTCCCCATCCTTCATGGCACCATTGCATCAGCCCATTTCTGTGTCTTCCCAGCAAATCCACAACATCCGACAGCACTCCAGCACAGGGCCGCCTCCGCTGCTGCTGGCACCGCGGGCATCGGTCCCCAGCGTACAAATTCAGGGGCAGCGAATTATCCAGCAGGGTCTGATCCGCGTCGCCAACGTCCCCAACACCAGCCTGCTTGTCAACATCCCACAGGTGAGTTCCACAAGATACTTTGTGCCAAACATAACATAGAGAAACGCAGATGAACCGTTGTAATTAATGATCATTGGGTTATTGTATCTAATTGGTGTGGCTTGCTGTCCTCTTAACTGATGCGGTTGCTTATTACTGCAGCTATCCCACTCCTTGTTCTTCCTGTGCGGTCCCTTTCTCTGTTCACATTCACCTTCTGTACATAGGAATGAAGAAAAATATTACAGTATTGAGAAGAAATATGTATTTCAGTGAACTGAATGTTGCGTCTCATTTCAGATTTGGTATTTCAACATGAAGGTGTCTATTAGAATATTTTTTTTCTCTTCTTTAAGAAGCATAAATGGGCGTTCTGGTAAACAGAGCTCAAAATGGGTTAGTGCTCCTGCTTGAAACAACAAGCCATACTGAAGCAGCAACTCAACATCTACCACTGATACTGACATACAAGTGCTGTAGATAAGGAAACAATTTAAAGTCAGTGCTTTGACAAAAGCATAAGGAAAACGACTCTTTTTTGGGTTTTTTTCTTTAGAATTTCTAAAACTGCCTTATAAAAGTGATCAGTAAAGAAGAACAAAGTTCTTCAGAAAAAGAATTAGAGCAATAGATGACGGGTAGAGTGTTGCAGTGAATGTATGTATTGTGGTCTGTTTGGTCACCTGCAAAAAACAGGACTTAGAGACAGGCGGGGCGGTCCAGTCCCAAGCAGCCAGCCGTCACCAGGCACAAACAGCCCCACGCGGCAGCAGAGCCGATGCTGCATCCCTCCCTCTCGTCCCTCTTGGGGGAGCGGAGCACATGTCTCGAAAGCACCGAACCATCTGGCGCTTGTCACTAAGCTGTGTCGTGTTTCCTCCCAGGCTTCGCCAACTTCAATCAAAGGTACAACCGTGACATCCGCTCAGGCTAACGCTACTACGACCAGCGCCGCTTCCATCGTCAACTCCAACGACTCGCCGGCCAGCCGGCAAGCCGCCGCCAAGCTCGCCTTGCGGAAGCAGCTGGAGAAGACGCTGTTGGAGATCCCTCCTCCCAAGCCGCCTGCGCCAGAGATGAACTTCCTGCCAAGTGCGGCTAATAATGAATTTATTTACTTAGTCGGATTGGAAGAAGTTGTGCAGAATTTGCTGGAAACTCAAGGTGAGATAGCATTACAAGTGTTCCTCAAAGGCTGGGGGAGAACCTTGCCCATCTGGATTTTATCTCAATAGCAGGCAGCAAAGAGTTTCAGACTTCGCAGGATTAAATTATCATAGTCCATCAAATCTAGGATTCACTTCCTTTAATAATTTTGAAACTGTTTTATTTAAAATTCTAAAAAGCATCTAAAAAAATTATTAAAAAAAAAAGTTATGATTTCTCATAGGCTAGACACTGATTGTAAAGATTTCCCTCTCGTGCATCCAGTTCTCCCCAGAGCTGTTGACCTCCTATCAGCCACTTGTCTGTCCATCACTGCTGAATCCTCTAACCAGTATCTAAAGAAGTATCTGCTGGAAAGATTTAGTAATGCAAAAGGCTTCAGACTGAGGGGGCTTAAGGGTGGGGGGTTTGCTTTGTCACTTTTTTTTTTTAATGCTGAAATATTCTTGAGGTTTCTCAAGTATTACTCATTCGTAGAAGCCACAGATGGAGCCGAACTAACCTGGTTGTGTTCTCCAGGTAAAGTTTCGGTCCCTGTATCATCTCGTGAGCCCTATATGTGTGCTCAGTGTAAGACTGACTTCACCTGCCGTTGGAGGGAGGAGAAGAACGGAACCATTATGTGTGAAACCTGCATGACGTCAAATCAGAAAAAGGCCTTGAAAGCTGAGCACACTAACCGACTGAAGGCTGCCTTCGTAAAAGCTCTGCAGCAAGAGCAGGAGATTGAGCAGAGGATACTGCAGCAGACGGCCTCTCCTGTACAGACCAAGTCCGACCCCATAGTGCAGCACCACTCGCTCAAGCAGGTACGGCGCCGTCCAGCAGAATCCCCATCTGGGCGACGATGGGGCAAGGGTCCCGCGGCTCCGGGCACTAGTGCTTGCTATGCAGGCATGAAACTGATGTGTGAACTTGTTTTATTTAAGCTCTACAGTGTGTGTCTTGGAATGTGAGCTTAAAACCGGGCTGGTGAAAGTGTTGTTCTGTCACGGGGGACCAGATATATAAATTATATTCTGTGTACCTGAAGAATGATGGTTTTCTGCAGAGTCAGTGTAATTATCCAGGCTGTTTAACTCATACCTTGCAAAGTCTGTTCCTGAATTTTTTTAGGATGTACAAAATGGAAAAATATGCTCCAGTGCCAAATACACATGAGCAAATTGATCCAAGCTAGAAAAAAAAATAAATACTGGTTTGAGCCAGAACACGTAATGTTGCTTGTGAAGTTTTAAGGTGGTGATAGCGACCATCCGTGGCAGGGACTGGATCTCGCACCTCTTGTAAAACCGCCTTTCACTTGGGGGAAGACGGAAACTGCTTAAGTGCTGCTTTGAGTTGAAATAATCAAAGTACTAGTTATTTAGGACAGGAAAGTAGAGTGCTGCCTGTGTATGGACGTGCTTACCCAGTGCATTTTGTGCTGCTTTGCAGTTGATTATAATTCCTCATCCTTGCGGGTGCTTTGAGAAGTAGAAAACTGATTCTTACTTTGTTGTAGAGATGTCTTGAAAGTTTTCAGCCCTGAAACTACAGTAACGCGTTGCAGACTTGGCAGAAGCCAAGAGAGGGGAGAGGGGCAGTACAGGTTCATGAAGGCTATTGCACCTGAGAGGCAGAAGACCACTATGCCCGTCTCACGCTGTGCTCTCTTGTCAGACTTCTAGCCAGATGTCTCGAGGTCCTCCTGGAACTCCCCGAGGAGTGTTGCATGCATTTAGCCAGTCACCCAAGTTGCAGAATGCATCGTCTGCAGCAGCACTTGGGAGTAGGCCAGGTAAGCATGCTGAGAGACCTGTCAGCAAGGGCAGCGCTGCCGCCTGGAAGAAGACTCCCATCAATACAGGTAGATTTTTCTCTAAAGTTTCTTTTCTTTGTACTTACTAGCTGCACTCTGTCCAACAATCGTAGTTCTTTGGGTAAGGATGCTTTCTCTTCGACACTTCCTGCATGAAAGCCCGACGGCACCGAGGCTTTGCTCTTAGTATTGGTGTTGGCACTTTGCTTTTGGTGGGGTTTATGTTCATCAGAAGGGGCGATCAGGTGGTGCTACCAAATAAAAACTACTACTTCATGCATTTATGAGTAGACTAAATAGGTGTAGCGTCAGACTGTTCATCGCTGAGTCTGTGCGTGCAGCCAGTGCCGTGCTGCAGGAGTTTGTCGTTCGTTTCTGGGAGTTTAATTCAGTCGTTAAATTGTGACTGGTGCTTTCTCTTTGCTGAAAGCAACGAATGGTAAATAGATGGATTGCTGTAGGTAAGGTTACATACACGCTCCCAGAATTCCTCGGGATTTGAAATAACTTAAGTTGTTGCTTCGAACAAATGGAAATTGCAAATTCTAATCTAATCTTTTTTTATATAGATAAGAATCTGACTTGAGAAGAGTTGTTTGTTTTCTTAAATGATGATTAGGATCTCCAGGAAGGAAACACCGTAGCAACTAGCTCTTTTGTGATCTACTTTCTTACCCAGTGTTCAATGGATTTCTCTTTATTTTTATTCCTGACAGCTTAATTTATCATTTTAAATGTAATTTCATTGCAGAGAGCTCTAGCCTGCTCAAATCTTCATTTCTGGTACAAAATCTTGCTCCTGTTTGTTCAGATGATTTTGAAAGCTCTCGTCTTCTGAAGGTGTCTGACCTTCGTGGCCAGTAGTGCCCCGTGCTTACATGATCCATGCTTAGATGATCCGTTTTCATACGGGTGAAATGCGAGTAGTGTGGTTTTGCCACTGTTTTGTCTCCTGTTTTTATCATATGGTGACACTGGTTCTCTCTTCTCTTTTATATCTCATCAGGTGGGGCTTTACCTTTTGTTAATCCTAGTTTAGCTGTGCACAAGTCGTCTTCAGCAGTAGACCGCCAGCGTGAATATCTCCTGGATATGATTCCCCCACGGTCCATCCCACAGTCCGCCACGTGGAAATAATGCAGAGGAATGCCCGAGAGGAAGACTTTCCTGTTTCTGCCATCCTTTTTATACCACATTACAGTGGAATCTGCTTTAATCCCAGCTGGATATGCCCCAGGCTTTATAGGATGCAAGAAGACCACTCCTCATCCCATCGAGTGCTGCTGTCCCTGCTATGAGAAAATGACACCACGTGGGTGGGAAAGACTTCAGCTCGTTTGGTTCTCAGATTCTTATGATTGACTGATGATGAAGGCTGTCAGGGAAGGGGAAGAATTCTTTCTTTTTTTTTTTTTTTTTGCCTGTATGTATTTAGTTTGGATTTTTTTTGTCACCAGCACAAAAGGAGGACTAAATGACTCTCTGCCTTCGGTTTCTTTATTAATAACTACCCATTCGCCAGGAACGTGGTGTTCGTTCACGCTCGAGCATGGATGTCAGTTCAAGGAGAGAGGAATTTCAGCCCCATCTTGCAGATGCATTTAGTGAGCCGAGTTCACGTTTGCTTTTCTTCCCTGCCCCTCCTCCAGCCGGGAAGGCAGTCTACAGATTATAATGTTTCCAAATCTTCTGATGATGAGCTAATGATAAATAAGTGCAAACTCAAATTCCAGTTGAGTATGGGTTTTGGTTTTTTTTCTAAGGGACTGGCTGCCGCCAAAACTCGTCTGGTAGGTGGGAACCAGTGCAGGAGTCTCTCACTTTTGTTGGATTCTGTTTTGAATAGACTTTGAACTGTTGGTAGTCTAAAATCTAATTTACTGAATAGACAAACACCTTTGTTCAGTCTTTCTAATTCAGCGAAGAGCAGTTGGGCCTTTCATATGTTCCCAGAGACTTAAAAGTGAAACTGTTTTTGATTATTTTCTTTTTGGAGGGTTTTTTTTGTTGTTGTTTTGAGCGATTTTACTCAAAAAAA
>RSEF01000028.1:3276788-3290009 GCA_003993805.1 Himantopus leucocephalus
GGACAGGCCCATACCCCCCCCCAGACCAGCTCCGTGCCCCCCCCGGGCTGGGGCAGAATTGGGCAGCGGGTGCAGGATGGGGACTTTGGGTCGGGGTCCCCAAGCTGGGGTTGGGGTCCCCGCCATGTGGCCCAGGGGGGCAGGTGATGTCCCCGCAGCCGTGGCCGGGTTGGGGTCCCCGGGACAAGGCAGTGCAGGCAGGGCCTGCCGCGCGCCGTGCAGCCGAGCGGGACTCCTGCCTGCGGGAGGGTGACCCACTTTGTGTGTCCCCCCCCGGGACGCGGCCGCCCGTGGCAAGCGGCATCGCCGCTCCCCCAACTGCCACCTTCCCCGGCGGCCGCGGGCTCCGCTCGGCGGTGGGGCAGTGCCGTGCCCGTTCCCGGCACGCTGCAGCTCCCGTGACCTTATCCCGGAGAGCCAAGGTGAGCGGCACAGCCTCGGCGTGCCAGGGGAGCGGGTGGCCGTGGGGACGAAGGGGGACGCAGGGCTCGGGCGTGGGCTGGGATGCTGCAGGGCTCCATCCCTGCGCTCCGCCGGCGGACCCCGTGTGCCGGTTTGGTGATGGCACCGGGTGCCGGAGGGGGCTGGGGGCCGCTCTCGCTGGCGGCAGGACGAGAAGGACCCCGTGGCCGGAGCGGGGCGAAGGCAGGGTCCGGCCCCCCCATGCACAGCCAGGGTGGAGGGGGCCGGAGCGGCGCTGGGGACCCCTCTGCGGCTCACCCCCGTCTTTTCCCTTGACCTTGGGCGGGAAAAACCCTCCTGTACCCGTCACCGAGGCCTCGGGGTGGGCACCCACCCGGCATCACCCCGGTTTGCCCGCTGCCTCCACCGCTGCCTGGCCGTGCCCGCCGGCTGGGCCCCCACGGTGCCCCCACCCCGCTGCCCAGCCGGGTTACGCCGCTCCCGGCAGGGCCTAAATAATTCAGGGTGGGTGAGCTCACCCTGCCGGCATCGGCGAGCTGCCCGGCGAGCGCGGCCAAACCGCCGCCGCCAGCACCGGCACCCCGGCAGCGCTGGGCCCGAGATCTGCGGGACGTGCCCCGGGGTGCAGGATCGGCCCCGCTCCGGGGGCGGCAGGGCTGGCAGCTTGGCGCCGGCCCCGGCTTTCGCCCACGGTGCCAGGACAGGGCGGCCTTTCAGAGCCCGGCGCCGCGGCCCCTTCCCGACGGCGGCTCAAGGCGATGAGTTTGTCAGGTCTCAGCCTGGCTGGCGCCTGGGGGGGGGTGGGGGGGGCTGCTCTGCTCCCCCAGCCCAGGGAGGTCCGGGGGTGCCCGGAGCCGGGGTGCATCCCCTGGGATGAGCTGCCAGAGCAGGTTTGGCGTTTCCTGTTTTTCGGGGCTGGCAGGTCCCGGTGTGAGCAGCGTTTCCGGAACCCCGGGACCTTCCCAGCCCTGGGGCAGCCGGAGTGGCCGTGACGTCCCCTGGGCATCCGTCCGCCCGCCCCGTCCTGGCTCTGCCACCCTGCCTTAGGAGGGGAAACTGAGGCAGGGAGGTGGCTGGGCGCACTGCCGGCGTGGGGCAGGGAGAAACGGGGTCCCGCGGGGGGACCCACCCCAGCACCGTCAGGGAGCCTCATCCTGCCCTCCCTGCCAGCTCCGGGCAGCTTTTTGGGATGCGACTGGTCCCTGTCCACCCTGGGAGGTGCAATGGGGACACTGGGCACAGGGACGGCGTGTCCCCGCAGCGTGGGCACCCTGCAGTAGGACAGGGGCCGTGTCCCTGCGCTGGCCCCCGCCGAGGGGTGACGAGGGGACCCTGGGGACCGTCCCCATCCCGCCTCGCCGCGGCGGCGCGGGGCCTCCCCGGGTTTCCATGGAGACGGGCTGCTTTTTCGCTCTCCCCATTTTTCCTGCGGTTTCCCATCTCCCGGAGCCGCGGCCCTGCCGGATCCCGGCCCCGCCGAGGGGCTGCGGGCAGAGGTGAGCGGGGTGGGGTGGGGGTGCAGGGGGGGCACCCCGGGGCATCCCGCGGCAGCCGGCACCCCAGGGGTGCCAGGACACGCCACCGGCTCCTCCCCAGCAGCTGTCGGGGCCTTTTTGGGCACCCTGAGCTGCCGAAGGAGAAACCCGAGCCGGGGCCAGCGTCACCGCAAGCAGGGCCATGACCTGCTGCCATGGCCGCTGCTGGGGACGGCCGCCGCCGGGGACATGCCGGGGGTCCCCGCACCCATCCCGTGCGCTGGCAGCTGAGTCGTCGGTGCTTTGGGGTCCGGTTCCCAGGGCTGTGGTTGGGGGGATGCCCTGTGGGGTCCCGCGGCTGCTCACCCCTCCCTCCCTCCCTCTCTCCCTCCCTCTCTCCCTTCCTCCCTCCCTCCGGCAGATAAGCTCTTTGGGAAGCGGCTGCTCCAGGCTGGGCGCTACATCATGTCCCACAAAGCCTGGATGAAGACGGTGCCCACGGAGAACTGCGACGTGCTCATGACCTTCCCGGGTAGGAGGATGCCCGGGGTACCCGGGGCAGGCGCCGGCGCTGACAGCGCCAGTGTGGAGCACCGGGATGGCGGCATGGGGCTGCAGTGGGGATGGGGGACGTGGGGATAGATGGGGAGCGGGGTGGGCTGTGCTGGGAGACGTGGACACCCTGGTCCCCGCCACGGTAGTGACTGGTGCCGTCCAGACACCACCGATGACCACACGCTGCTCTGGCTCCTGAACCACATCCGTCTCGGCATCCCCGAGCTCATCGTCCAGGTCCGGCACCACAAGCACACCCGCGTCTACGCGTTCTTTGTCACCGCCACCTACGAGAGGTAGGGTCCTGGCTGTGTCCCCAGCCCCTGCCGTGGCCCCTGCCGTGGCCCCAGCTGCGTCCCCTCTCCCTGCAGTTTGCTGCGTGGGGCCGATGAGATCGGGCTGCGAAAGCCGGTGAAAGCCGAATTCGGTGGAGGCATGCGGAGCTTCTCCTGCGAGGAGGATTACATCTACGAGAACATCGAGAACGAGCTTTACTTCTTCACCTCTCAGGTGGGATGCGGAGGGATGAGGGACATGGGGCAGGGCTGCAGGGATGCAGGGCTGCGGGGCTGCGGGGATGCGGGGGTGCAGGGCTGCAGGGCTGCAGGGCTGCTGGGCAATGAAGCAGGGATGTAGGAATGCTGGGTAAGGATGCAGGGATGCAGGGATGTGGGGTGTATGGCAGGGATGCAGGGACATGGGGCAGAGAAGGCAGGTCCTCTCCCCCTCCCCAGGTGAAGAGGGGGGTCAGGGAGCCCCAGCCCAGCTGGGGACCAATCCAGCCATCCCCCAAACTGGGGACAAGACGGGTCCGGGGAGGGGGGGAGGGCAGGGGCTGGGGACGGAGTGTGGCAGTAGAGGGGCCGGGGGCCGGGCAGTGGTACCATCGCCCGGGGCTCAACCCCGCTGCGGTGCCGCAGGAACGGCAAAACATCATCAGGTACTGGCTGGAGAACCTGCGGGCCAAGCAGGGCGAGTCGCTGCACAACATCCACTTCCTCGAGGGGCAGCCCATCAGTGAGTACGGCACGGCACGGCACGGCACGGCACGGCACGGCACGGCACTGCCACCCCGCTGCCCTGCTCCCTCTGCCCAGCCTGTGCCCAAGCCATGCTGTGGGAGCCCTGGAAGGCACAAGCCCAGCAAGGGTCCCCTGTCACCCCGTGTCCCCATCCCTGGGGCTGTGTGCCGGATGGGGTGGTGGGTGCGCGGTGGCTGTGCCGTGCTGTGGCCGGGCAGTGCCGGGGTTGAGCACAGAGCCTCGACGTGCCGTGGTCACCCCAAACCCATCCTCCCCATTGCCCCTGTCCCAAACCCTGCCATGCCGGGGAGGGGGGCGCCGGGGCGGGCTGGCAGTGTCCCCGCAGCCCGACCCTCACCCCGTGCCCCGCGGCGCAGTCCCGGAGCTGGCGGCCCGCGGCGTCATCCAGCAGGTCTTCCCGCTGCACGAGCAGAGGATCCTCAAGCGGCTGATGAAGTCCTGGGTGCAGGCGGTCTGCGAGGCTCAGCCGCTCGGTAAGGCACCAGGGGGGGTGGTGGCATGGGGGGGTGTCTGGGGGTCCCGGCCACGCTCACGCCCTCTTTGGGCCCCGCAGATGAGATCTGCGACTACTTTGGGGTGAAAATCGCCATGTACTTCGCCTGGTTGGGCTTCTACACCTCGGCCATGGTGTACCCCGCCGTCTTCGGCTCCATCCTCTACACCTTCACCGAGAGCGACCAGGTGAGAGGGGTCGGGAAATGGGGTAAATCCCCACGTTTGGGGGTTGTGGGGGGTTTCTCTCCCTCCTTGCTCTGGGCTTTCCCTATGATGCTTTAATGCTGTAATTGCTGCTGAGCTGGGAGGATCCCAACCCGCAGTGGTGGGGGGGCCGGGGCAGCACCACGCGGCTCCCCAGGGCTGTTGGGGGGGCGTTGGGGACAGGAGGGGACCGACTCCGGTGCAGTTGGTGCCATCCGTCCCGCAGACCAGCCAGGACATCTGCTGCGTGGTCTTCGCCATCTTCAACGTCATCTGGTCCACACTCTTCCTCGAGGAGTGGAAGCGCCGCGGGGCCGAGTTCGCCTACAAGTGGGGGACGTTGGACACCCCAGCCGAGTCCATCGAGGAGCCCCGGCCCCAGTTCAGGGTGAGCCCTGGGGGGTCCCTGGGGCTGGGGTCCAGCTGAGCCCCCCCCCTGACCCCAACGAGCCACCCAGGCTCAGTGCAGAGAACTGGCACCTTCATCACACCCCCTCACCCCAACACCCTGAGGGGGTCTGTGCTGGGTCCCACCATCGCTGGGGTCATGGAGGGATCCCGTGGGGCTCCCCGCCGTGGGGAGGGTCACACGCTGTTGTGTTTCCCCCCCCCCCCCNGGCATTAAGAGAATCAGCCCCGTGACCAGCGCGGAGGAGTTTTACTACCCGCCGTGGAAGCGCTTGCTCTTCCAGTGCCTGGTCAGCCTCCCCGTCTGCCTCGCCTGCCTCTCCCTCGTCTTCCTCCTCATGCTGGGCTGCTTCCAGCTCCAGGTGGGTCCTCGTCCCCCCCCTGTGCCGGGCTGCCAGCTCCCCCCCGCCCGCCACCCCGACACTGACCCCATCCCCGTCCCTGCAGGAGTTTGTGCTGAGCATCCAGGAGCTGCCCCGGATCATCCGTTTCCTCCCCAAAATCGTCCTGGCCGTCATCGTCACCGCCTGCGACGAGGTTTACAAGAAGATCGCGTACTGGCTGAACGATATGGGTGCGTGGGGGCGGCACCCGGGGGTGCTCCCGGCGGGGCTGGGTGCTGGGACCCCCCCCCGAGTCCCCCCTGACGCCCCCTCCTCTGCTTTGCAGAGAACTACCGCCTGCAGAGTGCCTACGAGAAACACCTCATCATCAAAATCGTCCTGGTGAGGGGGGGCCGGGGGGGCCGGGGGGGGTCCCAGTGGCCACCCCGCGCTCACACCCTCTCCCCCCCCCCTCCCCAGTTTCAGTTTGTAAATTCATACCTGAGTCTTTTCTACATCGGTTTCTACCTCAAAGACATGGAGCGGCTGAAGGAGGTAAGGGGCTGTGCCCGGGGGTGGCGGGGCCGGCCTGAGCCCCCCCCGGCGTCGCCTGGATGGACAGATGGATGTCCTCGACCCCCCCCCCCCCCCCCCCCCCCCCCCCCCCCCCCCCCCNCCGGGGGGCCGGTGTCCCCGCATGCCCCCGCCGCGGTCCCTGGCTGCTGCGCTCCCGGCCGGAGGCTGCGCCGGGTCCCCAGCTCCTGCTGCTGCTCACGGTGTCTCTCTGTCTGTCTGTCTGTCTGTTCTTCTGTCCCTTCCACAGCTCCTGCTCATCTTCTCTCTCTCCCAAAGCCTCGTGCGTCAGCTCAAAGAGGCTCTCCTTCCCTTCATCCTCCTCCACCTCCACCTCTCTCTCATCTTCTTTAAGGGCCTCCTGGGCTTTTGCTGGAGACTGGGAGTATCTAAAGTAGGAGTGGGGAGGGGGGTCTGGGCATCCCCCCACCCCTCGCACCCCACCCCAGGACCCCCGCTGCCCCCGGGAGGGACACAGGCACCCCCGGCCCCGGCTGGCGGTGGCACACACGACCCCAGCGCCGCTGAGGTCCCATCCCATCTGTTGTCACCAATGGGGGGGGGTCACAGGAGTGGGGGGACGCGGGGTTTGGGTGTCCCGCTCCGCCAGCGCGGCCACGGGGAGGAGCAGGGACCCCCACCAGGGGCAGGCGATGGGGATGCAGGGACACACAGCCCCCTCCCCAGGTGCTGTGTCCCCCACCCCGGGTGACAGCGTGCGCCCCGTGTCCCCGCACAGATGCTGGCCACGCTGCTCATCACCCGCCAGTTCCTGCAGAACATCAGGGAGGTGTCGCAGCCCCACCTGTACCGGCGGCTGCGCCGGGGGGACCTCAGCCTCCGCAGCCTCCGCCAGCTCGCCCACGCCATCCTCCGCCTGCTCGCCTCCCACCGCCGCCCCCCGGTACCCCCCGAGGGGCTGCGGGGGGAGAAGAAGTGTCTGAACGGGGGCTGCGGGGTGCCGGAGGAAGAGGAGGAGGAGGAAGAGCGTCGGGAGTCGGACTCGGAGGAGGAGAGCGCTCTGGATTGCGGGTTGAAGCTGAAGAAGGTGAGCTTCATCGAGAAGGCGGAGCGGCGCGGCGGGGAGCCCGGCGGCCCCGAGGACGAGAGCTTCCTCGAGGAGGGCAGCCCCACCATGGTGGAGAAGGGCATGGACCCCGCGTCCGTCTTCGAGCTGTGCGAGGATGAGGAGGAGGCCGAAGGTCCCCCCGGCAGCCCGGTCAAGGCGGCGGAGCCGGCGGTGGTCCCGCGGGCCGGCCGGAGGAGGCGGGAGGAGGAGGAAGGTGAGGAAGAAGGGCGGAAGCGCAACCGGGCATCGTGGATCGACCCGCCGGAGGAGGACTACTCCACGCAGCTGACGCAGGCGGAGGTGGAGAGCTGCATGAAGAAGTACGAGGTGAGCAGCTCCAGGGGGGTCCCGGGGCTGGTGGGGTGCAGTGTACCCCCTCCCCAGCCCCATTGCAATGTGCTCTTCCTCCTCCTCTTCCTCCCCAGGACACCTTCCAGGACTATCAGGAGATGTTCATCCAGTTCGGCTACGTGGTGCTCTTCTCCTCCGCCTTCCCCCTGGCCGCCATGTGCGCGCTGGTGAACAACGTCATCGAGATCCGGAGCGACGCCTTCAAACTGTGCACGGGGCTCCAGCGTCCCTTCGGCCAGCGGGTCGAGAGCATCGGGCAGTGGCAGGTGGGCTGGGGGGCGGTGGGGGGCCCGGCGGGGGGCCCGGCTGGCCGGGGGCTCATCCCCAGCTCCGTCGCTCTTGCAGAAGGTGATGGAAGCCATGGGCGTCCTGGCCATCGTGGTCAACTGCTACCTGATCGCCCAGTGCGGGCAGCTCCAGCGCCTCTTCCCTTGGCTCAGCCCCGAGGGCGCCATCATCTCCGTGGTGGTGCTGGAGGTACGGTGCTCACGCCCGGGGCTTGCACCCACCACCCGCTCCATGTTCGTGTGTTATCGTAGGGTCTCCCGGTGCACGACAAGGTGTTGTCTTGGCTCAGACAGCCCTTTCCCTCCACGGCGGAGTCTCTAAACCCTCTGCTGCAACCCCAGGCATCCCCCTGCGGGCACTGGGTGCTGCCAGGCAATACAACGGGGCCCAGAACCCCCCCCAGGGCGTTATTGTAGGGTCTCTCTGGTCCCCCGTCCCTTGCGGGGTGAATTTCGGGAGGGGGCGGCGGTGCCCAGGGGGCTGGGATGGGGATGCTCAGCCGGACCCACGTGCCCCCCCCGCAGCACTTCGCCCTGTTCCTGAAGTACATCATCCAAGTGGCCATCCCCGACATCCCCGCCTGGGTGGCCGAGGAGATGGCCAAGCTGGAGTACCAGCGCCGCGAGGCCTTCAAGGTAGGCGATGCCGGGGTGGGACCCTCCTCGGGGCTGAGCATGGAGCCAGGACACCCCATCCCCGGGGCCGGCGGGCTCCCCGAGGTGTCCGCAGGGCTGACGGGCTCCCCGTTGGCAGAAGCACGAGCGGCAGGCGCAGCACCACTTCCAGCAGCAGCAGCGGCGCAAGCGGGAGGAGGAGGAGCGGCAGCGGCACGCCGAGTACCAAGCCCGCAAGGAGCGCGAGTCCAGCCGCGACGAGGCCAAGCCCGAGGCCGCCGGGCAGGACCCGGCCCACGAGAAGAGCCAGAGCAAAGGGAAAGGCTCCGGGGGTTCCTCGCACGGCTCCGACAAGCCCAAGCGACCCAGCTCCCTCCTGGCCACCAACAACGTGATGAAGTTGAAGCAGATCATCCCTTTGCAGGGCAAGTTCCTCTCTGGGGGGGCCGGGGCCGGCAGCACGGCCACCGCCAGGTCCCCCCAGTCCCCCACCGGCAGCGAGAACAAGCTCCCCGGCTTCCTCAGCTTCAAGTTCCTGAAATCCCCCGAGACTAAGCGGGACACGGGGACCGAGAAGGTCCAGTCGCCCACCAAGCCATTCAATCCCAGCAAGCTCTTCAACTTCGGCAAGTCCGAAGGGGCCGGGGGCAACGGCACCGCGGCCACCGCCTCCCCCCAGCCCCGTCCTGGCCCCTCGGTGGACACGGGCGAGCGGCTGGTCCCCAGCAAGTCCCATCTCAACGGGGCACCGGAGGAGGGGGGCCGAGAGGAGCCGGAGAGCCGGGCGGAGGAGGAGAGCGGGGGCTATAAACTCTAACCGGACTTTTTGGGGGAGCGGGAGCGAGCGGGGCTGCCCGCTCCCCTCTCCAGGCAGCCGTGGACACCGTCACCCTCTCGCCTCCCCCTCGCCGTCCCCCGCCGCAGGGAGCGCAGGGCTGGGCTGAGCCCGCCGGGTGCCAGCGCTGGCCCCTCGCTCTGCACCGTCCCCCTCTGCCGCGTCCCCTCGCCTCCCTCCAGCCCCCTCCGCTGGAACCCGCCGCGTGGGACTCCGGGGATCTGGCCGCATCCTGCACCAAGGACACCGGAGCAAAGCCCCGCCGGTGCGAGCAGCAGCGGGGGCTGGCCGCAGCCTCGGATGGAGCATCCCGACGGGTTTCCCTCCTGCACGCTCATGGGTGGGAGACGTCCCGGTCCGGCTCTGTGCCACAAGCCCAGGGTCCCCGCCGCCGGCGCCGCACCCACTGCCCCGAGGAGTCGGCACATGGAGATGCCGCGGTCCAGCCCGAGGAGACACAGGGGAGCTCGGTGCTGTCAGATCCACCAAGGACCAGCGCGCCGGGCACCACATCTCCAATCGCGGAGTGGCGGCGAGAGGAGCCCGATTCACCCGTGCCTACAGCCCCTGCCGTACAGCCATCGCCCGGGGTCCCGCCGGCACCGGGGCCGTGCCCTGCTCCGTCCCGCTCCCGGCAGCCTCTGTGTGGATTCCTTCCCAGCACCGGGACATTTTCCTGCCCGAAGCCCGGACGGCCGGGAGGGAGGGGGGTGAGCGGCGAGCGCCAGCCACCTGGATTCCCATGCATGGGCAGCATTTCTTGCACTAAAACCGAAACAAAACCCAACGCGAGCGACTCTCTCCCCTTCTTCGTCTGACAGCTCGAAGCGGCGGAGGCGAGAGCTGGCACCGGTGCCGCGGTCGGCAGAGCCCGGCCAGGTGCGGGCAACGTCCCCAGCGACTGCAACACGAGCCGGGACGGTCCCTTCCCCTCTCCGCTTTCTTATTTCGTGGAATTATTTCGCAATAAGGCACACGCTGGAGCCCAGGAGAAGGACCGGGGCTTGGGGAGGGGGGGGGGAAAGGTGAGCTCTGCGCAAGGGCAGGGTGGGGGGGTGGGAGCAGCTTCGCTTCTGCCGGGGGCGAAGGTTTTGCCATCGCTGGGTCTAGTCTTAGTGCTTTAACAGCCGCCGTCCTCGCTCCGGCTGTGCGGGGAAGGGGGCTGCGACGCGGCTGCTCCTCGCTTTTCAGCGGCTCTGCTGGGTGCTGCTTCGCTTTAGGGGCCAGGACGGGGGGGGTGGGGGTGGTGGCACCCCGACACGGTGCCCACAGGTGACATCCAGCCCTGCCACCTCCCTCCTGCCCCTCGCCACCAGCTCTGCTCTCTCTGCCTGCCACCCACCCACCATTTCCAAAGCAAGCAGGGGAGAGGCAGCGGCAGGGGGGCTGCCGGGAGCCAGGGGGACCCCGAGGAGCCAGAGGGACCCCCGGGTGGCCGCCCCATCACTGTGCCTGGTCCAGGCCCGGGTGGTCACACGGGGTCTGCGCACCCCTCTCTCCCCAAGGCCTGGGCTGTAGAAAACGTCAGGTTGTTTTTTTCCGCCTCCCGCCGCCTCCTTCCACACATCATGTAACTTTTTTTTTTTTTTCCCGTCTTTGAATCAAGCCATTTTATACAGCAATAAGGGCAGGAGAGGGCGAAGGGCTCCTGCCGCCCGCGCCGGGGCCGAGGTGCTGCCGATGGTCCAGCGCGGGCAGGGAGATGCTCTCCCTTGCCGGGGTGGGCTCCCTGCGCTGCAGCAGGGACAAGACCCCCCGCGTGAGCTGGGGACAGCCCTGAGCTTTGCTGTCCCCAGAACAGCAGCAGCAAGGGCTGGCTCCCCGCGGAGGGTGGGCAGAGCCCTCCCCGGGGCATACGAAGCCACCGGTCCCCCCTCGCCCTGCCCACACCAGCCATGCCCGCGCCGGGGCAGGAGGAGAGATGCGGGAGAGATTTCTGGGCCGAGGCCAGGGAAAAAGGGAGCACCGGGCTCCGCGGCGCTGGGAAACTGGAGCACACGGGTCCTCGGAAATGCGGCGAGACCAGCAGCACCAGGGCCGTGCCCCGGAGCGGGAGCAGCAGCGCGTTATATGATGGCAGGAGAAAAGACCCCGGGCTCGGCTGGGGGCTACCAGGTAACCCAAACCACCCTCTCCTGCCTCGGCTTGGCACCCTGCCGCACCGCTGCCCGGCCCTCGGGGCTCACCCCGACGCCTGCCCGCACCCCGAGATCCGGCAGGGCGGCGGGCAGAGGCGCAGAGCGCTCTCCCTTCCTCCGTTTCATTTCGTTTCTCTGCTTGGGTTTGGCTGGTCGGGGTCAGCTCTCATCTCTGCCCCTCCAACACCCGCTGGTCTTCAAGGGAGCTGTTGGTTTGGTTTTTTTATCCCATTTCCCTCCAGAGAGTAACAGTCCCGGTACCATCTATTCCTGCACCACCGAGGAGAGGGCAGGGTCCCGCTGCTGCCAGGACCCCGCAGTCCAGGGCGTTTTTAAACATTTCTCTATCCAAAATATTTCTACAAGCAGCCGCCTGTCTGGTATCTCACTCTTCCGGGCAGTTACTGTACAAAGGAGGGAAGAGTTAGGTTGTTTTGTTGTTTTGTGTTTTTTTTTTTCCCTTGCTGTGTTTTATTTCTTTGGAAATTAAAAGAAATGAAGGGGGTTATTTATTTCTTTTTAATTTATTTTGTCATATTTTTGTAAAACCTGCAGAAATGCAATAAAAATATATTTCAAGAAGCCTGAGGCGTGGGGTAAATTATTGCCCGCAGCGGCTCACACAGCACATCTGCTCAGGGGATGAGACTCAGGTCTCCTGTCCCTGGGGGAAGGTGGAAGGGGACACTAGGGACACCGTCACCCTTCACAGCCCTCTAACACGGGGCAAAGCTCCGAGACAGCGACACAAGGACAAGCCCCACCGGCGCGGTTCGATGCCAAGCGCCCTCTGGCAGCCACACCACAGCTCTCGCGCGTATTGTCCGGTAGAGGAAGAAAGAAGAAAGTTATAATCCTCTAAATTCTGCAAATTTATTTATACACAGTATCAAACATGGAATAGTTTAAAAATAAATGCGAAAAAATCCAAATGGCCATGACATTCAACTAACAGTGTATTTACAGTCACTCCACGAGGGCAGCCCTTCCGCCAACACGCAGCTTTCAGGAAAAACCACCTTCTCCGAACCCCACAAGACAATTATTTTCGCAAAAGAGGAAAATTCAAGTTGCAAAGACAGGTTAGAAGTAACACAGATTCACAAGCTCAAGGCTGCATTGCAAAAACCAGCCCGGGATTGCATGTGCTGAACGGACCGGAGGAGTTAAAAGCAGTTGGGGACGACAGAAAACTCGGAGCCGCTCTCAGACACTCAGCTGTGATGCGCAATGGGACGAGGACGGGGTGGTTTAACTAAAAATACCCAATAAAGCCTGTTAATGGCACACCGTGCGCTGATTAATAAGAAATGAATGCATTTGGAAACCAGCACAACTGTAGCACGGACGACGCGGTGACTCAGCTCTGACCATCCGTTCGGATCTCAGGCTATTTCTTATAGTAAGTGATTAGTCACCCCACGGCCACGTCTCTGCGTCCCCGAGAGCCATCGCTGAGGAACAAACCAGACAGCAAGTTCTGCTCTCCACCACCTCGCGCCGCTGCCTCGACGCTCCCCAGCCCCTCGCCCCTTTTCGCACTCATACATACGTGCCACTTATCAAGGCAGGGGAGAGTATCTGACCTGTTAGTCTGTCCGGTATCATCTCTTAAAAAAAAAAAAAATAAATAAAAGCACTGCGTGTGTGTAACAGCAACACCCCAGGGATTACAGCTCCCCGATTCACTGAAGAGCGAACAGGGACGAGTCGTCCTGGGGATGCTTATGGAGGTGGTAGCAATGAGGCAAAGTGAAATATTACTGCTAGCCAAATAAAGTTCGCTTCCTTGGCGAAGGCGAGGAAATTCAAAGCAGAGTTATAGCACAAAAAGCACAAATTACCCCCCTCGCCGTGCAAAAGGCAGCTGTAGGGCAGCTTTGCTTTCCTACGGGGCCGAGCAGCGGGGCTGTCTCTTGGCTCCGAATGCCACTGAGGAGTCGGTTAGGGGAAGGAGCGGGAGACGAGCCGAGGACCTGCAGAAAACCTCGTCTGCGACCGCAGCGGCCAACGCTGGCCCACAGGCATGCCCGCTCCCCCCCGCGTCACCCAACTGCTCCAGGCAGCTACCGCCCGCATTTTAAGAAAAAAATCCCGATTTGAAATAGGGTCAAGTTTTAACAGTGCGGCCCTTTGATCTCTGCCAGCTCAATACTTACTTTCACATTTACATCGGTAAAACTTGGAGCTCTACCACAAAGGTTAAAGCCACCCAGACTCCTCAAAAAGCATTAAGACTGCCAATAAGACTTGGTTTTAATTCCTAGAACAACCCAATTCTAAAATCAGACATGTAGGGAGCCTTAGTTCTTGAGATTTGAGGACACACTAGGAACGTTTTGCCTTTAAAAACAGAATCTCAGCATTAAAGAGAATTTGAAAGCTGGCGTTTTATTCCCTTGTTTCAGCTACAAAGGTGTTCTTCCC
>RSEF01000028.1:3290109-3301265 GCA_003993805.1 Himantopus leucocephalus
AAGATGAGGTTTTAGAAGTCCCATCTCCTCCCTGACATTAAACCCTCAAGATGACACTCATCTTTTATATAAAATATAACACAGCTGCCAGCGCACGCGTCTCAGGACGAGCTCTGCAAGCCGACGCTGTGACAGTGAGGCGTTTAGCGTAGGCTGGACACAACCATTAGACCCATAAGTAAGCTGTCAGCTGGCAGAGCCGGTCCACCTGGACAGCCTGCTGACTCAGCCTTTTTTGGTGATCGCTAGCCGCAAACATCCCAGATCAGCTGTTAGACGAGACCCCGGGGCTGCGCTCTCCGCTGTCAGAGCACAGATGTCGTGAACCAGCAGCAGAGAAACCCGAAAGCGCAGTCAGCGCGGCGTGAAGGTCAGTCTGCGCTTAACCAAAGCCATGATGCAATACCCCCTTCTGGGCACAGCGGCCAGCACATCCTCTGCACCGCTCCCAAAAATACCCTCCGCTGCTCCCAGGTAGAAGCAACCCTCTCTTCTTTAAAAAAAAGGATTTCCCACTCTGTCACGCATCTAAAAATACAAGAACAAAACCCGATACGGAGAGAGATCAGCTGGAACCCCTCTGGTCACGGTCAGTGTGTCGCACAGTTCCTCTGCTGCCAGGCCGACATCGCTAATCCAGGAAAACAAATCAGTTTTGCTGTTACAGATATGCAGCTTTTTTCAAAAAATCTTAATAAATGAAGTTAGTGGTATACAAACAAGCCGGGAAACGGTAAGTGGGAACATAGCTGATAGCTGCAGTGTTAGAAAAAATCCAAGCCTCCTGCTTAGTCTTTGTCCTTCTGGCCAGCTCTTCAAGGAGCTCACCAAAAAATAAAGCTTTGGAGTTACGCCTGTTATAGAGTGAAAATTTTAAGATTACTGTCCAGCATGTTCAAAATTCGCCTCACAAGGAAACAGTCCGAACACCGACAACTGAACTGCTGCATAAGGCACGCACTGGAGAGGGAAACCCACCCATTTTCCAGCCCATCCTACTCCAAAGCAGACTTTGCAGCCTTCCCACGCGGAGCCGTCGCTCCGACCCCAAACAACAGCGCGCACGTGGAGTTTACTGACAGCTTGGCATGTTTACCAGGGTGACAGAAAACAGCGTTCGGGTTAAGCGTGTCCTTTGGATTCATCACAACCCGGCTCAGTGACCAGTTCCCAACAGTCACTGGGATGCGTATCCCAGACATCCAAACCACTGCGGTGCTGGTGCTCCATGTCTTGCCAAGGCTAAGGAAACAAGTCCTTTTTTTTTAAAAAAAAAAAAAGAAAAATCACATCTAAAATATCTAAATAATTCTAAAAGCCTGTCCTCTTACAGTGAAATGCATCTCAATGCATCCTCTTAGTGAAACATATCTAAAAACTTCTGCTCACGTAAATACTCCTGCGATAAAGAGTTTAAACCCATGACAGCTGCGGTCCGCGCCGAGTCGCAGGCTCAGGCGCACGGGGAGCCAAGCAGCTCCCTTCCTCCCCGCGCGCCTGGATCTCCTGCCGCTCCTGCTGCTGTTCTTCGTAGCACAATCTGGTTTCAGGGTTTGTCAGAAACAAACTCCATAAGCTTTGCTAACACTCCTCCACAGCTTGCCAGCTTCGTACAAAAACAAACCTTCCGGCCACAGGTTCCTGCCGCATTTTGCACTTCCCGGCGTTTACGGGTTGGGGGGGACCCCGGGAGGTCACCTCCAGCCCTCTGCTCAACCACGGGCCATACCGAACGCAGAGCAGGTCGCTCAGGGCATCGTTCGTTAGGGTCTCAAAAAACTTCCCAGGACAGAAACAGGAAACACCTTGAAAGCTGAATGTGCCAACGTTACCTGACTGAAACATACTCCGACAAAATAAACTGAGCCAGCAAACTCCAGGAGTCAACTGTCAATGCAAACGATTAACACAGACTTTGCTGCTCAGAGTTACCTGTGAATTCACAGCGGAGGACACAACACATAAAAGTCTATCATTTCTTCCAACATTTTCCCATCTCTAACTATCACGTGAGTAATTTTTACTACTTCTCCCCCAAAAAGTGATCATACGCTATCAAGAATTAACCTAAACAAAACTCTATTTTCCCTGCACATCAGTCACTAGTGTATTTTTATGTTAGAAAAAGGCAGTTCCTAACTTGTTAATATTCTGAACGTATCCAGCGTACCTCTAATTGCTCGCTCTGGGCACACGCTCCAGCGCTGTTTAATACCGGACAGACGCCTGCGAACAGGACAGTCCGCTGGAAGGGGCTGCTCCCAGACGGACTCATCGTCCCCAGACAGCAAGAAACACGTTTCTGCTGCTTTGACTTTTGAGAAGAGATGTACTATTTCAACTAAAATAACAAAATTCCAATCTCTGACAAGGATCTCAAGTTTTCATTAAAAAACCCAAACCTTTAGTATACATTGGTAACAGAAACAATAAAAATACCACTATGCAGACATATACAAAAGACCCCTGAGGGTCACTAAATCTCAGTCACTTTGTAACAAGAGAGTTGGAAGTCAGAGGAGCTAGGTATTATACAAATAGTGCAGTCAGCAAAAATCCAGGGTTTGTTTTTTTAAACATTTTGTTGTTGTTTTCAATGCACTAAGGCACCAGGAAGTCACAGTTAGGCAAATAAGATCTTCCATGCAACATTCAACCCCGATACACTTACCACGTATTAAACAGAGGTGAACATAGGATCAAAGTGCAATGGCTGAGGACAGCACTCTCGAGCCAGTAGCAGCGTGGAAAGCGAGCTGGAGAAGGAAGAAGGAAGGAAGAGAGCTCTCGCTTCAGATCGGATGGGATGCAGAAAGACTCACTGCGGGTATCAGCAATCCATACTGCTCGTACACAACCACCAACGCAAAAAACCCAGCCAGTTTGACACTTAAAAGTCACGTCGTCCCCTCGAAGGCTTGTTTCTCCATCACTTCAGAACTACTTCAAAAAGGCAACTTTCTTTTACCTCCTAAAAATAGCTGAAATGTTTCAAAGGCTCCCATAACCAACAAGATAATTTTTAAAGACACGGAGGGAACAAAGACGGGGGTTTACAACAGGAAGGAACTGCCAACTCTCTTTAATAGTACACCACTCTGTCTAGCAGAGAAGTCAGCAAAGCTCAAACCTTGCCATACCAATCAAGAATTATACAGCATTTTACAACTTGAAAGCACTGTACAAACATTACTGCAAGGCTGCAGCTCTCCAGCTTTGCTAAACACACAAATTGGTCACACTTTACCACCAGCTGCACGTCCGTTTCCTCTTTTGGTATCTCTCAGCTCTTCAAAGGATTCTTTAGCTTCAGCTTCAGACAATCCCTGCGAGGCCGGATGCTAGCACGGCATCTTCAGTCAACGTCTTGCACTTTGCACAAAAGCACTTTTGGACAGCGTCACTCTGGGAGGAGTCCTCTTGCAATCGCCAGTAAATCACACGGAAACCCCAAGTATATTTCATCTTCACCAACACAGTTGGCATTTTCAATGACATTCTAGTAATTTGGAGGTTACCGCCATAACAAAAAGGTAACGTTTTTTGAGGCAGATACAAAGTTCTAAACTACTCAGTGTTGAGTTCACTCACTGCATCAGAAACTTGGTGCCTAATGTACATTTAAAAATGCCACGTGAGCTGTGCCCTGCTCTTCCTAAGGTTCTGCCTTGCAACATACGGTCATCAGCGACAGTTTATCTCCCTTCGTGTTCCTTTCGCCCCCAAACCTGGATGTGTGGCGTCCCCCCGGCTGGCCGGGGATGCCGTGGAGAAGGGGACAGCAGAAACCCTCAAAGCTCGCAGCCGCTGCAGCCACTCCGAACGAGGCTTGTCTAGGAAAAACGTTCGTGCGATTTCTTGAATTGGTGTTTACGATTTGTCAACGAGGAAAAAACACAGCTATAAATGCAACAATTTAAACTAACACAGTGTGAAGTCAGCTTCTTACGTTAAAGCAGACAAGACATCACTACTAAGCTACACCTTTCCTGTCCCCTTCAGGCAACGACGCTCATTTCCTTTTAGTCTCTGAACGACTGAATCCACCTCGACGACTTACGGGTCTCCAGTTTGGCTCTTACCGAAGAGTCAGCGAAGGGTTACAGGCAACAGGCACTGAACTGTCACAGTCCGAGAGAGATTGGTCTTCATCAGAGACCATGGAAGCTCACATTTTGATCAACTCCGAGTCCTGGGCTCCATTCCAGACGTGCTGATATCGCAGGAAAATACAACGTACCATTATTCAGAGCCGGCAGCTGAGACAGAGAACTAGATCTAGTTGCCGAGGTGCTCCCAAACTTATCCAGCCAAGTGCTGCCTGCAGGGTGCCTACCCAGCTCCATTCCACCAGCTGTTGCTTAAATACGCTGTTGATCAAATACTCAGAATAGGATAAGAGTATCCTTTTATTCCAACGGAGAAGTTGCACATATCAGTCCGTTCAAGACCAAGAGACGGTTAGAATTTAAGAGCAACAAAAGCAACACACCTTTCACTTGAATTCTCCAGGACCACTGATGCATGAGACAATGTATGCTGCCAAATGCCCGCGGCCCTTACAGAACAGACCAAAAGAATACAACTGATATACCACGTTGACAACACGGTTGCTAAGATCAACATAACCCTAAATGACACCCATGATTTTTTTTTTTTTAGTGCAGTGCCAGTTTCAGAATATTTGAGAAAAAATAGTGAGGCCCCACACTTATGGCTGGACTGGGCACATCCAAAGAAGAGTTAACCACTTGTAATACGTCAACGGGTAGATGAATCGGAAAGCCTGTATCACTGGAGGGTTCTGTAATAACCCGCGTCTCCTACCCAGGCTCCCCTGGCTAGACCTGGTTGATTAGGTAACAGATTCAACAAAACCTGTGAAAGTGACAGTGTATATTTTTAGAAAGGAGGAACTAAGGTTATACTACATCATTTACTGAATTGTTCCACCATTGCTCCGTAAGTTTTACGGCATAAATAAAAAAAATGGAGAGAAAAAAAAATAAATACATTGGCTCCTATGAAGTCAGAAGTGGTTTGGGCTGCATAGTGAAGGGGTGAAAGATGGGGGCAAGGGGCAAAATTTACACACTTTGAGACAAAACAGGAAGCGCCTGCGAAGTAGTAGAGGAGAAAGCCAAGAGTTTAAGTGTCCTCGTTCATATCCTGGCTGTCTGTCCGAGCGATTTTCCGTGGTGGCGCCGAATTCTCACCTTCTATCTCCACTTGCTCTTGATCTCTCTTCTTTGCTGCATTCTGTTGGGACAGAGAAAGCCACAGTGAAACCCTGCAAAGCCTTACATTCTGGTGGGTGCTAGTGTCGGTAGAATAAGCTTTTGTTTGTAGAAGTTTTTGGATGGAATAGAGTGATGCAATGACCTAACTGACACACTGGAACAAACACTGAAGAGGATTTTGCCCAAAGCCAAAAGGTGCTCCTTCTAGATTGTTCTTCAAATTTGAGGGTGGGACTAAAACATCAATCATCGATCTCAGCACCTTTTATTTATAGATCTCAAATATCGCATAAATGTGAGTAAGATCCTCTTTCCCACTGCTCTGAGTCAGTCCCTGAACTTATCAAAATCTCCCAAAGCATTCCGTCACATACAAATACTTTCTTTTCAGCTTCAAGGCTCCTTATAATTTTGCCTCTCCCCACGTTCTTCCGCAACCTCTGCTCTGCCCATGATTACGCTCACTGCTTTGACATCTCCACTCCAAAGTCATCGCCTTGTTCTGAGTACTCCCAGCCCAGGTACCCCAGTTTCCTTGTCTCAAACGCTAGCTAGAGCATGCTAATTTGTGTGTTCCTCATACGAGGACTCAGGTTTTGTACCCGAGGTACTTACACCACCTCATTAGTGCGTTCACATTCTGCACAAGCTCATCTGTCTTCTCCCAGCAGTCCTGGGAGGCAAGAGCAGCTTTACCCTAGCGCTAAAGTAGACGCTGAGGCACAGGGAGACCAATTTGCCAAGGTCACAAAGGAAAACCAGCAGGAAGTGGGAGATGTGACAGCAGTCTCCCAAGTTCTAGACTAAACACTGAGTTATGTCCCTTAAATTCAAAGGGAAGAAGTTGGTTTTGTGTGTTTTTTTTTAAAGTGTCGTGCAGAGACAGAGCCTCCTTACACTATCTTTTACTGAAGTGCAGTTCCCACTTACTTTTAATTAATCTTCACTATTTTTGTTGTGATCAATATTCAGCTCAATTAGCCCAAGTCAGCAAATCAAGACAAAAATGTTAATATTAAGAAAACATAACCATACCTTTTTGTCCCACTGCTGATGTAAATAACGCAAAAGTATATTTGTTTTTTCTGTTACTATGACTGCCAAAAAAAAAAAAAAAAAAAGAAGAGAGAAACATACTGAGGTCATTTTAAAGACGACTTTTAAAACAGTGCAGTAATCACCACATTACTTCACTTTTTAATGAAAGGACAGTATGCGGGAACACCGCTCACTTAGTAAGGGTAGAGGAAAAGCACGAAAAAGAACAACTAGACATACACTGCTAATCACTGCAGTGACAGTTCAATAATATCACCTGATCCGAAGCTTAAAATAAGGCAGATTTTGTGTATGCCAGATATCTTTAATATTAGAACAGAATAAAGTTATTAAAAAACTCAAACTTTAGCGGGGCAGACTTACTTTGTTCAGATGGATATTCTCTCGTGGGAAGATATACTGATGGTCTTCTATTCTGTAGAAGAATTACAACAGTTACAGAACAAAGACAGCAAAAAGGCGATTTTTAACCCAACCACAGCCAAACCAACCAAAAGGCCCTCATTAACACAGGCTACAAATGCGTTTGATATTCTGCCCTGTTACGCGACGCTGTGAGGCTACCGTTTTTTTAATACGCATGTACAAAGAAGGTGGTTCATTTTTCGTATGTTTTTCAGGGCACAAGACTACTATTAAAGAATGTATATATAAAGAAAGCACCACAGATGTGGTTTGGCTGATGTGATGACACATTCCTCACCAAAGAAAGCAGGAAGTTTTCCTTGCCAAATCTCAACTCGTGAACGATCAGCTGTGATCACACATGTTTTTTTAAGAAACAAAATACTCATTTCAAGTTTATTTCACTCTAGCATCCTTTGAGCCATGCAAGAAAACCTTCCCCCAGAGCACCAGGATGTGGCAATACTTACTGATGCTTTACATACAGAATCCGCATGGAATCTGCTGAAGTTGCTTTTGTTGTAGACCGGTAATCCTTTCAAAAAATCTGCCTAAAAAGACACAGAATACAAACAATGAAGTAGGTGAGGAAAGAAAGGGTGATATTCCAGCGGTTGTATGCTTTGTGCTGATTCTCGAAGGAGTCGCTCAGGTCATTAAGATAAACAACCACAGGAACTGAAGGACGGTGCCAGGTCCCAGCTAGTGAGATGGTTGTTAGATACCGAAACCCGCCCAAAACTGTTTTTGTAAAGTAAGCCAACCCCCAGCTTCTCCATTGGGCTCGTTATATCTCCAAAGTTCAGTAATTCAGTTAGCAAGCTGCTAACTAAGTCTGTTTTGGCATATAGGTGATTAAAAAAACCAAACCAAACCAAAAACAAACAAACAAAAGAAAAACCAAACCCACCAAAACCCCAAACTGCGTCCAATAGGGTGAGCTCTGACAGAAGGGGACTCGGACCACACAGACACAACCACCACTGATGAGCAGACCAGAATTCACAGAAATTTACCAGCACAGAACACAACATCACGTGAGAAACTCTGCCACAGCTATGCTAATGTCTGAAGTCCTTGAATATTACACCGTATCAAACCAGTTGCTCTTTCGCTTTCCCAGTTAACATTCTTTGTCACAGACCAAGGCTGGTCGTGCAGAGCAAGAAAAGCCTACGCCACCTCAAAAGCCCAATCCTTATCACACCCTTATCAGCCTGGCCCAACTTTATGTTTTTTTTCAAGGATCACATCCCTAGACACGTCAAGGCTACTGGGACATCAAAAAAACATAATCCCAAGTTTTGCTGGAGGTGGTTAGATCATCAGTCACAACAAAACCGATGATCACACAGGCCAGCAACGCTATTTGCTAAACAGCCACGGGAACCCTGCAGAGCCCTCTCAGTTTAATTAAGCCGTAGCAGCATGAAACAGGAATTTTCCTTCTCCAAAGTGAAAACGGAGGGCGGGAGGTGAGCATTATGGGGTCAGGAGAAAACCGAGCTTAGAAGTGTGTTGGAGCCCCTCTACTCACTGCAGAGACAAAGGAAGATGCCCAGCAATGTCGTTAAAGAGAAGATGGGTAATAAATGTAGGATGTATCTGTGCGATAAGCAGACGAGAGGGAGGCCCCGAGACATCCCTTCTAAATCATCAGACCAGCTACCCGTATCATAACGATACTTGCTTAAAGATTCAAAACCTGTTGTACTGAACACTACAGGATTCTACTCCGAGACACACATCACCTTATTTATAAGCAATTTTAAAGGACAGTAAAGCAGCAGATGAGAAGTCATTTAATTTCTGTGTTAGAAGCAATGCATAAATGGACACTACTGCTACAGAACTGCTAGGCTGGAAGACATTGTTTTCATTTAAATAGAAGCCATTATTTTTATTAATGCTGCATCTTTAATTCAAAACAAAGGGCTATAATTAGCCAAACCAGAAAATATTATTCATACTTTTGCTCTTAAAAAGAACTCTACTGACATTCTAGTTTACACATCCAACCCTTCCCACACACCTGGTTTTGGAAATAACCTTGTTAAAATACTGGACTTGGGTTCAAACAGCAAATTGCAAATTTCTCTTGCCCGTCTTAACCCCCACAGGACCAACATTATTTCCCTGTGCCTTCAGTTGCAAGTTCTCCAGGGCAGAGCCCATCTCTCGCTCGTCTGCGTAACGTCTGTACCATGGCAGAGCTCAGGAATTAAGGCAGGATCTTCCGGCTCTGCTATAACAGAAGCCCTCGGTTTATCGTGCTCTCAGCTCACCACTTCCCATGCCCGCCCCGATGGATTTCTCTGTTCATCTGTTCTCATCGACATCCACACTCAGCACCAATTACCGAACACATATGTTACCTGAGGACTCCCAGGCTGAAAAGGATGGGGAAGCCTTTAGCAACTTCTGAAGGCAGAGCCAGACAGTCTTCTCCACATAGCCCAGATTTAAAAATTACTAATTATATTACTCTGTTTAGAAGGACTGAGGATCTTTAAAAATATCCCATTACATTTCAAAGCACCTCACCTTCCCATTGCATTAAATTTGCAGGCTTTTTATGACAAAGTAACCCGCTCCGCTACACCAGCCTAATCCAGAGAGAGACAGACATGTCCTTGATTTCTTTTATTGCAGTAAAAGCCTGACAACTACTTGGCTCTATTACCGCTTATAAGAATGGAAAATAACTGCTCTAAATAAGAGCAGACAACTTCAAGTACCTCTTTAATAAGCTACAGCTCACCCCAAGTTCCTCCCACTAGACTATTCCCCACTTCCCAGCCAGGGATTTGGTCAGGCAGAGCCCATGTTTCCCTGGAAAGAGGCTGGGCAAGTGGGATCACAGCTCTCACCAGGGATTCCACAGTCTTTTAACAGACTTTTACAGCAAATGAGTTAGGACCAGTAAATTGCAAAAATACTGTTAAAATTACCAGTCGAAATGCAATTTAAATGGTGACTTAAATGGTTTTTTCCCCCCTCTCTACCATACAAACAACTAAAGCAGGATACATACCAGTGAAGTGCAGACTCACAAGCAGGAAGGTTACTACGTTCAGACAACACCTGGAGACATCAGCTCTAACAGCCACGAGCATCCCTGGCTCTCGGCCACCACCTTCCCTTTTCTCAGGCCAGCAGTTGCTTGGGTGGACCAGCTGCAGCCCTGCCGGCAGTGCCCACTGCTCAGCCGTAACTTAGCGAGAGCAGAACAACAGAGATACTAAAACAAGGAGAGATGGACTTTCTCCAACCTAGGCTCCAACCAGCACGTTAAGCGCTCATCACCAGTTCAGCTGAAGAGTCTGGCTGTCAGTGACAGCCCTCCGATAATGATAATTCTGCTGCATATGCACACATTTCAGCAGCTGTCTGCTGATACCATCACTGAAAAGGCCCCCTCGGGGGAACTGTCTGGAGTCATATTCCTGGATATTCAGAATTAGACAATACTCCAAGTGCAATGATCCTTATCTGCTCCAAGGGCACCGAATAAATAAGCCCCAGTAGGTCAGTGCCGTGTTTACACACCTATGGCACAAGGCACACCGAGTCATACCTCCTGTATAATGTCACATGAGGAAACGTTCCCCCTGTGTGCCTTCTGCCACTCTTTAACCAAGGAAAGCACACCCCAGCCAACCTAGAGAAGCTGATGGAACTTCCTGCATGGAAGCGAAAAACCAGCACCCGAACCGAGCAGATGCCTTGTTTCCTTTGGGGAAAGGAAAACTTGAAAAAACAACAAAACAAGCGCAATTATGCAACCTCAGAAGGCAACACTGGTTCCTTCTATGATATGGGAAGTGAGGTAGAGGCAAGATGCATCTACTGTTCCTGTGTCAACAAGGGTGCTCAGCTTCCTAGGAAGACGACAGTTCTCATCTAAAAGCAGAAAAATGAAAGAAACCCATATATAGGTGCCCCATTCTCAGCTCTTGAAAGGAACTGCAGTAACCATGAACAACGAGGCCCAGCACACAGATGCTGAAAGCCGGGGTCTTTTCCAGCATGATGCATGCACATGTGGACGCAGGTTAGAGGAAAACCACTAACACAGCCTTGGGAACGGCCACGGTACTCCTGTACATGGAGACCACAGGGACACCATTGTTTTTCCCTTAGTTACTGAGCTTGCGGAGGGGCAGAAGGAAAACTCTCTTCCTCCAAAAATTATTACGTCGCTACAGAGGGAGAGAGGGAGACTGGAAGCCTCTTGGCTTTGACAGCCGTCGCCGAACGCTCAGGCAGCAGACCAAGTCCCTGCTGCTGCTTAAGAGGCACAAAAAGGATTGATCAACCTCCACAGCCCCAAATTCCCCTTCTGTACCCCAGCCTTGGGGGGGAGGAAACACCCCGCACCCTGGCAGTGCCCCAGCTACTCTGAGCCCCACATCCCTGAGGGTCAGGGAGACCCCAAACCCTGGGGGGGGG
>RSEF01000028.1:3324236-3336223 GCA_003993805.1 Himantopus leucocephalus
GTGATGGTTTCCACATTCCCCCCCCCCCCGCCAGCTACATCGCACCAGTCCATCCCAACTTCAGCTGGAAACCGAGACTCCGCACACTCACCCGCTTCAGGTCCTTCAGCCTGTTGTACTCCTCTGCGACATCCTGCGAAGGGAACGGGCAGGAGGAGGGGGGGTCACAACTGGCTGGCACCACGGCTCGGGGCGGGGGGGGCCATGAGGGTGGGTGTCCCATGGGGACACGCAGTGACCTGCACCCTGCAGCATGCCTGATGCCCCACAGCAGCCATCCCTGATGGCCTGTAGTGTCCCTGATACCTGATAGCATCCCTGACGCTCCGCAGCATCCCTGACGTCCCGCAGCATCCACCCCTAACGCCCCGCAGCATCCCCGCTGCCCCGCAGCATCAATCACTGACACTCCACAGCATCCCCGATGCCCCGCAGCATCCATCCCTGAGGCCCTGCAGCTTCTCGATGCCCTGCAGCATCCCAGATGCTCCACAGCGTCCGTCCCTGATGCCCTGCAGCATCCATCCNCCCCTAACACCCCGCAGCATCCCCGCTGCCCCACAGCATCAATCACTGACACTCCACAGCATCCCTGATGCCCCGCAGCATCCATCCCTGAGGCCCTGCAGCTTCTCGATGCCCTGCAGCATCCCAGATGCTCCACAGCGTCCGTCCCTGATGCCCTGCAGCATCCATCCCTGATGCCCTGTAGAGTCCCCAGTGCCCCGCAGCATCCATCCCTAATGCCCTGCAGTGTCCCCAGTGCCCCGCACCATCCATCCCTGATGCCCTGTAGAGTCCCCAGTGCCCTGCAGTGTCCCCAGTGCCCCTCAGCATCCATCCCTGATGCCCTGTAGAGTCCCCAGTGCCCTGCAGTGTCCCCAGTGCCCCTCAGCATCCATCCCTGATGCCCTGTAGAGTCCCCAGTGCCCTGCAGTGTCCCCAGTGCCCCTCAGCATCCATCCCTGATGCCCTGTAGAGTCCCCAGTGCCCTGCAGTGTCCCCAGTGCCCCTCAGCATCCATCCCTGATGCCCTGTAGAGTCCCCAGTGCCCTGCAGTGTCCCCAGTGCCCCTCAGCATCCATCCCTGATGCCCTGTAGAGTCCCCAGTGCCCTGCAGTGTCCCCAGTGCCCCTCAGCATCCATCCCTGATGCCCTGTAGAGTCCCCAGTGCCCTGCAGTGTCCCCAGTGCCCCTCAGCATCCATCCCTGATGCCCTGTAGAGTCCCCAGTGCCCTGCAGTGTCCCCAGTGCCCCTCAGCATCCATCCCTGATGCCCTGTAGAGTCCCCAGTGCCCTGCAGTGTCCCCAGTGCCCCTCAGCATCCATCCCTGATGCCCTGTAGTGTCCCCAGTGCCCTGCAGTGTCCCCAGTGCCCCGCAGCATCCCTCCCTGATGCCCTCCAGCATCCCAGATGCTCCACAGCACCCCTCTCCGATGCCCTGAAGTGTTCTGGTGGCCTCACAGTGCCCCCACGGCCCCCGGAGAGCACTGACCTGGTACTGGGGACTGTCTTCGGAGATGTTGTCGAGCTGTTTGCTGAGCTGGTTGAGGCGGTCGTTGACGCCGTCCATCTCAGCGCAGAGCTGCTTGTAGCGCTTCAGGTCCGTGTCGAACTCCTGCTTGTACTTCTGGCGGGCGCCATCTGAGGCGATGGGGGGGTAGAGGCTGCAGGAGAGGGGCAGGGTCAGCCCCCGGAGGGGCAGATCCGGGTGTGGGGGGGGGTCTCAGGGGTCCCCCCCCCTCACCTGGCCCACTGGTCCTGGTCCCGCTCGTCACCGGACTCCACGGCCGTGGTGTAGTCGGTCTCGTACTGCGATTCGTCCAGCTCGGGGTTGCGCCGGCGCCGGCGGCCGCGGCGGGCGGAGGGTTTGGTGGGCTGATCCCGCACCTTCTCCTCCGCCGGGCTGGGGCTGACCGCCCGGTCCGGCTGGTCGCTGCAAGGGACATGGGGACATCAGCCAGCCCGGCACGGGGAGGGACAGGGATGCCCGGCACGGGGAGGGACAGGGATGCCCAGGGTCCCCCCCTGGGCTTTTCCACCACCACCCCCCCGCCCCGGCCACTCACCCCCGGCTGCTGTAGGTCCCGGAGGGGTAGTACCCGTTCGGGGGGGGGTAGCTGTAGGAGGGTGGGCTGTAGGGCGGCGCGGTGATGGGGCTTGTCGGCTTTTCCGAGTAAGCGAGCGTGGCCGTCTCGTCCTGCACGCTGGCCCCGTCCGCCACGTTCTTCACCTGGAGCACAGGGGGAGATGCTCAGCCGTGTGCCGGGACAGTGGGGATACTCTCCCACCCTCGAGCGGGGGCACAGCCCGTGGCCCCAGGCACACGGGGACACTGGTCTCCGTCCCACGGGGCTGGAGAAACCCTGGGGCAGCCACAGCAATCCTGCCTGGGGTCCCGGCAGGGGACGGGGACAGGGACAGGCAGTGGGACGAGCCCTGGCAGAGCTGCAGTGGGGCTATGGGGGGGGGATGGAGGAGCCCCCACGGGTGGGCAGAGCAGCGTTTGGGATGGGGGGGTCCCACCAGGAGACCGGCACAGACAGACACACAGGTCTAGGGGGGGTGTGTGTCCCGGCACCCCACTCCGCACCCCCCCGGGTGACACCCCACAGGCTTTGCCGGGGGCTGCGTGTTCACCCCGTCCAGCATCGCCCCCCCCGGACCCTCGCTGCTGCCCCGGCACAGCCAGGGCTCCTCAAGGAGGACACGGGGCTGGAGGGACAAACGTCCGTCCGTCCCTCCCTCCCCCTTCCTTCCTGGCCTTTGTGGGTTGTTTGTGCCGGAAGACGGTCCCTGCCCGGGACGGTGGCCCTGGGGACCTCAGCTGCAGGCTCCAGCCGGCAAAGCCACTTCCTCTGCTGCTTCTCCCCCACTAACGACAACGCCGTTAATTGGGGGCTGCTCTGCCTGATGGGGCCACCAGGTGAGACGGCCACCGGCGGCGGCCAGCATGGGGACAGCCACGTCCCCGTGCCGCACCAGGACGGAGGCAGTGGCGCCCGGCGACTCACGCCCGCTCGAAGGTCACCCCTTTATCTCGGTCCCGACCATAAACAGGGAACGAGACGTCCGGGGAGAGTTTCACACCCTGGTACCTCCCCACCGCTGCATCCCCACCGAGCGGGGATGTGTCACCAGTGGGTGCGCCCACCCAGCGGAGTGGGGGGACCCCCCAAGGGCCAGGTGGGGGTGAAGGGGACGGGGTCCTGCCCTCCAGCCCGCCCGGCCCCCAGCGGGCCAGGAAATGCTTCACAAGGGAGGGACTTTTAACAAAAATAAATAAAGCAGAACAAAGGTATTTCTGCAAAATGAAAAATAAATATTAGACCTACAGACCGGGCGAGGCGTGGGACAGACGCACGGAGCGGAGCTGAGTTCTGCGGGGCTTGCGAGCAACCGCTGTGCTCGGCTCCGGGTTTGCATTGAAGGTTTGAGACAAATGTGATAAACATCCCCACTCAGGCTCCGGCGGGGAGCCCAGTGCTCGAGCCCCCCCGGGCTGCCCCGGTCCCACAGGGATGGGGACGAGGACAGGATGGGGACAGGGACAGGGATGGGGACGGGGATGGGGACGGGGATGGGTGCAGCCCCTGCCCGCGCAGCAGACGGGGGCAGCCCCTCCTCGGCCGGGGCACAGCAGCCCCCCGCGAGAGCTGCGCTCTGGGGCAGGGGGGGATTTCATCCCCGTGGGATGCTGCAGGACTCCCCCACCCTCCCCAGGCACCGGCTCCTGCGGAGACACCGGCCCAGGGAGCTGCAGAGCAAGGACAGGACGGGGCATGTCCCGGCACGCAGTGGGGCCAGGCTGGGACCGGCGTCTCCCGGGGGGCTACGGGGGCTGAGCCGCAGGCGGGGGGCTCCCCAGCATCCCCCGCCAAGGGACAGAGGCTCGTTCACAGCCCGAACGGTGCCGGTTTGGTTGCTGCACCCTGCAGCAGCGGGGTGGCATGGCCCCACGGAGCCAAGTTAATCATTGCCGAGACCGAAACCAAACGGCGTTCGACGGGCAGCGTCTTCACGGCCGGCATCGCCGCGCGCGCGGGGCGAGCAAAGGGGAGAGGACCCAGAGCCTCGGCGCTGTGCGCCTGGCACCCGGCCCATCAGATCCCACCCTGTTTGTCTTTCGGGGAGTCTGAGACCAGCTCGCCCAGCCCGGCACCCCGCGCAAAGCCTCGCGGTGCCGGGGCACAGTACCGGCTGGGAAAAGGCACAGCCAGCACCTAAACGGGGTGACGGGGAGGGACCTGGCGAGCGCCGGGCACAGCGTCGCACCGGCGGCGATAACACCGCACCCCGGGAGCCGCCTGCTGCGGTGTGCAAACACACCGCGACCAGGCACCGGGGCGGCACAAGCCGGGCAGAAAGAGGCTCATGGCAGAAAGCCCTGGCCGGGCTCGGCACAGCCCCGGTGCCGGGAGGAGTCCCCGGGGTCCCCACGCAGCCCCGGTGCTCACCCCGACACATCCCGACCCGGCGCTGCCTGGGGCACGTTCAGCCCCGCTGACAGAGGGCAGGTAGGGAGGGTGTCTGGGGGGAGGCGGGGGAAGACCCCCCCCCCAGCCCTGGGTACCCACCGGCACCCCCAGTCCACGCTGGGACTCACCCACTCCTCCACGTTGGGACCCTCCTGGACCACCGGCAGCTTGTCCCAGTAGATGTTGGGTTTCCCGTACTTCCAGATCTTGCTCCGCGTCTTGTGAGCGAAGAAGCAGATGAGGCAGAGCAGGACGACGATGAGGAACCCGCAGACGATGGCCACGGCCTGGAGGGAGGGAGGGACGGAGGGAGGGGGGCTCTCAGGGCTGCGCAGACCCCGTCCCGGGGCTCCCGGTACCCCCCACCTCCCTGGGCTGAGCCGGAATTGCTCCGCTCATCCCCAAAATCCTCCCAATGTTGTACACACACCGCCCCCCTCGGTGGGGGCAGAGGAGCAGCCGGGATGGAGCCCCTCAGGGGTTCCGGAGCTTTTGGGGTCAGCTCAAGCAATGGAGGGGCGTGATTTTCCCACGGGGACAGGCCAAGTTTGGGGCTCAGCAGGGAACTGCCACCCCTGGTGGGAACCCCGGTACCGCCCCGACCCCGCTGCCGGCTCAGCTCCTGCACCGCGCAGCCGGGTCCCTGCCCGCACCGTTTCCCGCGAGCCAGATCCCCGCAGCTGCACCGCGGTCGGGGCCGGGCGAGGACGGATTAGGCCACGCTTGGCCTTTGCATGGAGCAGGAGCAGCTGCGGGTGCTGCGGCTCCCCCCGCTCAGGGCGCAGGAATGCGGCACGGCCAGCCCGGCCGGATGGGAACCGGCAGCGCCAGTCCCAGCCCATGTGCCAGGCAGGATCCCCGCCGGCCCCAGCCGAAACCGGGGCTCAGGGACCTTGTTTTGAAGGCTCACGCTGCCCCACTGACCCGTCGGGCTCCTGAGCCGAGCCGGCAACATCATGGGTGCTCGGGGAGAGCTGGCACCCGGCTGGCACCCTGACCCCGCGCCCATCCCGGCACCTCAGCCCCGAGCACAGCCCGCCCCGGCCCCAACCTTGTTCAAATACTTTTACGACCGGGGGAGACCAAAGTACCAGATACCGGGTCTGCGCCGGGATGACAGCCCGTCGTCCCCTCCCCGAAACTCCCCGGCGCAGGCAGCCGGCTCGCCCCGGTTCCTCCCGCAGCCCCAGCTCGCCCCGGCAAAGAGCCAGGCTGGGATCCGGCACCAGCCGCCGCCCCCTGACCTCCGCAGCCACGAAACGCCGACCGGTACCACCAGAAACGTTGAAGACGGAGGGGGGGAAAACCCCGTCCGGCCGCGCACCCGTCCCCAGGGCAGCACGTGGGTCACCCACGCTCTCCCTCCCGCGCCACCCTTGCTCAGCATCACGTTTGAAGCAGAGCAAAGGGTTCGCGCTGCCGGTTCGGCTCAAAGAAGGGGGGTCCGGCCGGAGCTGGGGGGCCCCCTCACCTCCTGGGGGTCCACGGTGCAGTAGTGGTAGAGGTACTGGTTCATGTAGGTGCTGCCGCTGTACACCTGGCTGCACATGGTCAGCAGGGGGTTGTAGTAGTAGCTGCTGGTCATCTGCGCCTGGGGGTTGACCCCCACGATGTAGACGATGGAGGCGATGAGCATGACGAAGGCCAGCACGGCGCAGACCACGATGACCACCAGGTAGAAGCGCCGGGAGCGGGAGCTGCTCGATTTGCTGACGCTGGCGACGAAGAGCCCCAGCTGGGTCAGGAAGCAGAGCACGGCCATGGCGATCATGAAGCCGTTGGCCGCCCGCGGGTTGGTGACCCCGCTGTAGTAGCCCCCATAACCGTAGCCGTAGCTCAACCCACTGCCGTAGTAGCCCGAGCCGTAGAAGCCCCCCAAACCGTTGCTGTAAGGCCCCCCGAAGCCGTAGCCGTACTCCCAGGCCAGGGTGGAGGCCACGCAGGCGAAGATGGCGATGCAGAGCAGGATGACTATGGCCTCCAGGATCCTCACCACGCCGGGCGGCGAGGTCCACTTGTAGAAGTGCTGCGGCACATCCTCGATGTAGTAGGAGCCCGGCGGGGGCGAGCGGGCATCGTAGTCGTAGCCGTAATCACCCGTGGGGGGGCCGTAGCCCGTTGGGGGGCCGTAGCCCGTGGGGGGGCCGTCATAGGACTTCTTGCTGAACATGGTGGCGGTGGGGTCCGGCACGGGTGGGCGGCGATGGAGAGCCTGGCGGGGAGATGGATGGAGCTGTCGCAGCAGCGGGAGGTGCCGGCACCGGCGCTGCGGCAAGTGTGAGGCGGCACTGCCGGGTTTCTACATCTCCGCACGCCCGGCGGGGACTTTGGTCCCCCCGTCACCAGCCCAACGGCACCGTCAACAACCGCCCGCCCGTGCCCAACACCACGCCACCAGAGTCACCGCCGCTCATGGAGAAACTGAGGCACGGGGAGGAGATGTGACTCATGAGCATCTCCCAGGAAAAGCTGCCAGGTCGCATCCCAGCCCTGCCCCACGCACGAGGCCCCGCCACGCCGGCCCCGGCCCCCGCCCCGGCCCCCCGACAGCGCCTGAATGAATTGGATTGTTTAAATTCTAATTAAAACAGAAAACCTCTTACCCGAGGCTAGCGCTAACCCCGAGGGTTCCTCCGTAAGCAGATCTGGCTGGATTAGAAAAATAATAATAATAATAATAATAATAATAATAATACAGGGCACGTTAGCAGCAACCCCCAGTTGCCCCTCTCGCCCTCCACCTGCCGGGGCTGCAGCTCCAGGAGCCCCGGTGCCGGTGGGGACCCCGGTGCCGGTGCCACTGGAGACCCCCTGCAGGGACCCCGCTACCGGTGCGGATCCCAGTGTGGGGATCCTGGTGCCGCTGCTGCTGGGGACCCCCGGGGGGAGCCCAGTACTGGTGGGGATCCCGGTGCCGCTGGGGACCCTGGTGCGAACCCCGGTGCCGGTGGGGAGCCCCGTACCGGTGGGGATGAGTTGCAAATCAGTTTTCAAAATTTTGGGGTTTTTTTCCAAATCGATGCAGAGACACCCCCTCAGCCTGGAGCCCCCTCACCCGCGATGGGAAGACCCCCCCCCCAGCGGGGAGCAGCGTGGGGGGAAACCTGAACCCTCGTGGGAAACCCAACCCTGCCGCCAGCTCCCAGCGGTGCCAGGGCTGAGCGGGCAGGATCGGGCCCCTGGGGTGAGGGTACGTGGGGGGGGGGGTGGTGGCACCCCTCGACCCACAGCAACGGTGGGCACCAAGTCCCGGGGGTGCCCCCCGGGGGTCTGGGGCAGCACCTCCCCGGGGTGCCCAAGCCAAACCCCCCCCCCCGCTTCAGGGGGTCCCCGAACCCACCGAGCCCAGTTGGGTTAACCCCCGGGGACACGGTCTGACCCCCCCCGCCCCACCGGGGACACCCGCCCGAGCGGCCGCCGGGACACGGCAGCGGCGGGGCCCCCTCCCCGAGCGGGGTTTGGGGGGGGTCTGGGGCTCCCGGAGCCGTAACCGGGGCACGGCGACCCGGAGCACGTCGGTGCCGGCGGGGAGGACACGGGAGCGGGGGGCACCGGGCGGGCAGAGCGACCCCCGGCCCCGCTCCCCCGGGAGGAGCCGCCGCCTCTCGCCCTCCACCTGCCGGGGCTGCGGCTCCGGGAGCCCCGGGGCCGGTGGGGACCTCGGGGCCGGTGGGGCTCCCGGTGCCGGTGCCGCTGGAAACCCCCGCGGGGACCCCGGTACCGGTGGGGATCCCGGTGGGGATCCCGGTGGGGATCCTGGTTCCGCTGCCGCTGGGGACCCCCGCGGGGACCCCGCTACCGGTGGGGATCCCGGTGCCGCTGGGGACCCCGGTGGGAACCCCGGTGCGAACCCCGGTGCCGGTGGGGAGCCCCGTACCGGTGGGGATCCCGGTGCCGCTGGGGACCCCGGTACCGCTGGGGACCCCTGTGCCGGTGGGGACCCCGGTGGGGACCCCGGTACCGCTGGGGACCCCGGTGGGGACCCCGGTGGGGACCCCGGTGCCGGTGGGGACCCCGGCGGGGAGCGCGGTGCGCGCAGGGGCGGCGGGGAAGGACGGACCCCCCCCCCTCCCCCGGTGCGCGGCGGGGAGGGGGGACCCCCAACGCGCCCTCCCGTACCGGGAGCTCGTTCGCCCCCCCGGTACCCGTACCGGTGCCGGTACCGGGGGGGGTCCCGTCCGCGGCGGAGCCACTCACCTGCCCGCGCCTCCGCCTCTTTGTTCACCTTAAAATGGCAGCCGCGCTCGGCGGCACGGCGGCGGCCGGCGCTGCAGGAGACCGGCCCCGGCCCGGCCCCGGTTTCCGCCTCCGGGGAGGGGGAGGGATGGGATGGGATAAGGGGGGGGGGAGAGCCCCGGGGGCCGCCCCCGCTCCCGCCGCCGGCGACTCCCAGCCCCGTCCCGGCGGCTGCGGGGGGAGACTGGTTAAATTGGACGGGATGAAATAAGGGGGGGGGGTCACCCCCGGGGTCCCTCAGGGCTTTGGGGTGGGGGGCTCTGCTCTGCCCCCTCCCCGTTGCATCCCTGGGGACGGTGGGGTCCCATGGGTGCTGGCGTGGGACGCGTCTGCCGGCTGCTGCTGGTGCCCCCCCCCCCCNGGACGGAGGGGTTGGGGGGGTGTTGCTTCCCCAGTTCACACGGGGTGAAGTGGGGGCACAGCCAGGGCCCGGCTCCCACGCGGGGACAGGCAGCCCCCCACCCGGCCCCCGGGGGACCCTGGGGGCCACAAGGCTCCCCAGGGCACGGAGCACCCGGAGAACCCCCAAACCAGCAGCAGCGGGTGGGTGCCATGGCTGGGTGGGCGCCGGGCGCACCCCTGCGGCATCGCCACCCCCTCCCCAGCCCCTGGGGTCCCCCCCCCCCGGGGTCATCGTCCCTCGGCGTGGGTGCCGGCCGGTGCGCAGGCTCAGAAGTAGACGGCGCTGTCGCTGGCGTCGCGGTCGTACTCCTGGATCCGCGCCTTGATGTGCGTCAGCTTCTTCTTCAGGTATTCGCAGCGCTGCTGCTTCTCCAGGAAGGCCGAATCCTGCCCGACGGACCCCGCTCAGCCAGGGAAACCCTGCCCCGGCACCGGGGTCCCGCCATGCCCTGGGGCCCCCCCCAGGTGTTGGGGACAGGGGAAAGGCACCGTGGGGACGGCGTTGGCTCGCAGCCCCCGGGCTCCCCAGCATGGGGAACAGATCCCGAGTCCTTCCCCTGCTCACCCTCTTCTTCCTCACGTACTTGCGCTAGACGTGGGCCACCCTGCTCCCATCCTGCCGGGCAGAAAGACTCGTCCCGGAGCCCCAAGGGCTCAGCCTGGCTGAGCAAGGCCCTAACGAGGCAGCCGGAGCTAACGAGCCCGGGGGGGGCTCGGGGGCAGCCAGCCTTCCCGCAGCGCCGCTCGGTGAAAACCTCACCCGGGGCGTAGGCGAGAAATGCCGCCACTCACTAATTTTCCAGCAGCTGCCGGGTGCCTTCGAGCGCCGCTCGCACCTCTCAGCCGCAGCAGTCCGGGTGGCCGCACGTCCCCTCCAGTTCCCCCCACCCGCTGCAGCCCCTCAAGGCTCATCCCCAGTCCCCGCAGAGACCGGCCAACTCATCACACCCAATGTTGCTCGCAAGACATACGGTTGCCCACAGCCGGCGCCCACCAAGGGACCCACCGTCCTGCTCGCGGTGTGCCGGGGCAGCCGGCCCATCGCCGCCTCCAGCTCCCCGAGCCTCCGCCGCGCGGCGCGGACCTCCCCGAGCAGCTCCGTGTACTCCGCCAGCTGGTCCTGGAAGACGCCCTTGTAGCCCTCCCGCTGCCGGGGGCTCCGGATCGCCGGGTACTTTCTGCACCGCCACGAAGCCGCGAGGCTCAGGGTGCGGGAGGGAGAGCCCGGGTGCTGCCCGCACACCCAGGGCAGGCAGGACCCTCTCGGTTGGGTGCTGTGGGTCCCCGAGGGCTCCGTGACACCCTGTCCCTTGGCCATCCCCATCCCCGTGGGAGTCACTTACACCACGTAGTCCGGGACGGCGTGCGGCCGCGGTGCCAGCCCGGGGGGGACAGACCTGGCCCCCAACTTCTTCCCCTCCTCGGCAGGGGGGACCCTCCCCGGGGGTGTCCCCAATGGCATCACCTCGTCCTCGAAGACGACGTGCCTGGCTCGGGCTGGCGGAGCCTTCAGGACACAAGGGAGGGCTGTGAGGCTGCACAGCCTGGGGGGCACCGGGGGGGGACACACCACCCGGTGTGGTGGTGAAGCACGGAGGTGAAGCAGGGCCGAACACCCCCAGCCCAGCCTGGGGGCTCAGCACCCCTCCGCCCCGCTCCGTACCCGGCAGCCCCGGCTCTCCGGCGGGGCGGGTGGGCTCGGCCGTCGGCTCCCAGCAGCTTTGGGGTGACGGGGGTCCCTTGGGTGCATCTGGCGGCTGCTCCGCTTCCCCGCCTCCGGGCTGAGCCCCGCTGGAGGAGAGGCTCCGAGATGAGCAGGGATGGGAGCAAACCCTGTGGCAAGCCCAGACGGGTCGCGGTGTTACCAGCCCTCCTCGCGTGCCTCAGTTTCCCCCGCAGGGCACACTTGCAGCCTGGCCCTGCGCCGCCTTCCCTCCCCATGGCTCGCCGGGGATTTACGAGTGGCCGCTGACACGCGGACCCAGTGGCGAGCTCCAACTGTGCCCCGGGGATGTCACCTCCCCTGCTGTGGGCTCCTCCTGGTGCGTGAACCAGGGACCAGGGCTGCCACCCCACGCCGCTCCCCCACAGCCTGGGCTGGAAATGCCCGTGGGTGAGTGGGAAAGCACCCACTGGTGCTCCCAGCACCCAGACTGGGCAGGAGCGGGGGACCCGCTGGAGTCCCTCCAGGCAGGAGGAGGGGAAAGGTCCCCACCGCATCGCTCCCGGTCACCGCCACCAAGGACCCCGCGGGTGCTGCCGGACTCGTGTCAAGCAGAACAGCCCCGCTGTGTCACCCCTGCGCTCTGCGTCCCCTGTGTCCCCATGCCAGCCCCTGCAGGACACCGTCCGGCCCCCGCTGCCAGCGTTACCTGCCCGTCTCATGGTGGGACGCGGCCCCGGGGCTCACGGCGATGTCCCTCGGCCACTGCTGGCCACCGCTGGCCACCACTGCCCGCCACCCGCCGACAGGCACCAGTCGTTAAACATTAACAGCGCCGCGCCGCCCCGGAGCGCAGCACGGGGCACCGCACGGGCAGGATCCGGCCCCTGCCCACCCCGGCCTCCCGCCGGGGTCCCGCGCAGCCTCCCCCCTGCCCGCTGCCCACCGAGGGCCGCATCCCGCTCCCGCCTTCCGCAGGGCCCCGGCCCCCCGCCCCGGTTGTGGCTTTGCAAAGGGCTGGGGCTGAGCGGCACCCAGTTCCCGGGGCGGGGGGGGGCACCATGTCTGGGTACCCCGGCACTGCCAGGGATGCTCTGATCCCAGCCCCATCCCCACACACCCCCCCCCAGGCCGCTGCTCCCCCCAAACCCGCCCCAGTGCCAGCAAGCGGGGGGGCTGCAAGCCCCCAGCCCTCTCAGTGCACCCC
>RSEF01000028.1:3336323-3347568 GCA_003993805.1 Himantopus leucocephalus
GGAGCAGGCAGGGGAGCAGGCAGGGGAGCAGGCAGGGGGCAGGCAGGGGAGCAGGCAGGGGAGCAGGCGGGGGTAGTGGGTTTCAGCAGCATCAGCCATGGGCAGGGCAGCTGCCTGCAGCCCCCCCCACCAACCAGAGCCCCCCACCCCGGGCTGTTACTCCTTCAACAAATTAACAGGGTTTAGGTTGGGGTTTTTTTTTTTCATTTTTAATTGGGTTCAAACACAACAAACTTCTCACAGAAAGGGGAGACACCGGGGGCATTCCTCCCTGTCTTTACCGGCCGGGAGAAGGGGGGTACACACGTTGGCAGGGGCCGGCGCGGCTCCCCCAGCCTGGGGGTCTGGCGGTGCCCAGAGGGGCTGCGGAGCGCCCCGAAACGGCCGCGGGCTCTGAGCTTCGGCGTCGCCTCCTCAAACCCCTTCACCACCAAAGGGCAAATGCTTCTGCAGCCTCGGGGAGTCCTGCGGGCCCCCCCTCGGCGGGGGCAGAGGCCGCACGCTGCCCGTCGTTACCCGGCTGGGGATGAGCCCCGTTTGTTTGGGACCCTCAGAAGACCCCCCCACACCCAGAGCAGGACACCAAACCAGCTCCGGGTTAGTCTCGGCCCGGCAGCCCCGGTTAAACACACAAATAAGCACCAACGAGAAGGGAGCCGCTGCCTGGTCAGGGGTTTAGACCTTCGGAAAGAATTTCACTCCCAAGAGACCAGAAGAGACGTGAAAGGGGAGAGGGAAGAGAGGAAAATCCAGCGCCTGCTCCAGGCGAGCAGCAGGACTCTGGCTAAGCCTCTCCGGCCCTGCCCCGGTGCTGCCCCGGCCCTCCCAAGGGAGCTCACCCGCTTCTTTTTGCCCAGAGAGACGGCGGGGCTGTGGCCGAAGCGCGGCACAGCCACGGCAGTGCCCTCAGCCCGGCGGCGGGTGAAGCTGCTGAGCTGACGGTCGCACATCCCCTTCCACAGGCCCACAGGGCACTTTCTTGCCCGAGGCTGGGAACGGGCAGGGGAAGAAGCGGTGGGAGAAGCAGCAGGTTCCCTTCTCGGGGCAGTTCTTGGGTTAGCGCGGGGTCACAGCCCTCCCAGGAACCCTCCTGTCCCACCAGCGGTGCGCCAGGCTCTGGGCAAGGCCACTGGGGAAGTCACACAGAGAAGTCTGGCACCGGCGTCCTGCGCAGAGCAGGCAGGAGCCGCGCTGTGCTGTGCTCCCCTTCCCCCTCGAAGACGGCAGCTTGTTTTCTCTCTTCCCCACAACACCGCGCTGACAGAGCTTCTGCTCCCCATCGTGGTTCCTCCTCCCCGTCTCACGCACCGCCAGTCGAGACCAAGAGGAGAGGGGTGGCCGGCAGCAGGCAGGTCCACCAGTGATCCCAGTCCGGAGTCTCTTCGGGGACACCCCAGCACCGAGGACGACAGGAGCAGCAGAGGGCAGGCGCTTTCCTCGTGACGGTCGCAAAAATTCGCCACGCCGAGCCCGAGGGTGCGGCGCAGCCACGGCAGAGACAGGGATGAATGCGGTTTGGCTCGTCGGGTCCAGGCTGTGGGGGGGTTACCGCAGGGTGCTAAGCCAGCACAGGGGGTCCCTACCCACGCCGAAGGTCTGGAAGCGAGTTAGTAGCTTTGTTTTGTAAGATGACAACCGAATTTGGAAGCATGAAGGCAGTGTTAGTCTGTCCAGGTCGCTCTGCACCAGCCGCCCGTCGGGGGGTGAGCACGTCGCGGGGGGGACAGGCCGTGGGTGAAGACGGCAGGACGCTGCAGGGTCCCGAGGCGAGCCGTGGCCTCGTGCTTATCTTAAATCCAAGAACAGAGAAAGACAGAAAGTGGGGGCGGGAAAGGGAAACAAAAGGAGAGGAGGTTCCTCGTGTCTCCTGTTTTCATCCCAGCAGAGCCCGGGGGGCTCCAGCCCACTGTCCGTGGGGGACGATCAGCTCTAGTTCTACTTTTGGCTGTTGTACGCTTTGTGCCTCTGGTTCATGGGGTTTTCTGGAGACTTCATCCATTCCTTCTTGAGGAGCTGCTTGAGCTGGGACAGGCGCATGTTGGGGTTCTCTTGCTTCAGGCGTGGCAGATTGACCTCTTCAAAAGCCGTGAAGGCAGCTTTCATCCGGCGCTCGGGGTGCCGGTCCAGATCATTGGCAACGCTGCCGGAGGGGGGGAATTCAGAGAGAGACATGCATCAGAGACACCTCCCTGCAGGCACTGGCCACTCGTCCCGCTCTGATCCCCTGTCAGCGCAACTAAGTGCACACAGAATAACTCGGGTGATAAAGCAGAAAACCCCGTGATACTTTCCCATCCCACTTCAAATACTCTCCCCAGAACAGCAGCGCAGGGGACGTGTCCTGTTCTTGCCGTCGAGATAGAAAGTCACAGTCAAAGCGCAAAAAGCAGTCAGTTCTGGGGGAGGGAGCGCGTGCAAGAATTTCTCGTAAGGAAAGCGTCACCTTCAAAGGAGAGCGCCGCTACAATACGGCCACGTACCTGAGGACAGCAATGGCATCTTCAATCGTCCTGGCCTCCACCGATCCTTCCTCCAGCACCCTTCTGTTGATGTTCTCTTCCAAGGGGACCTCCAAGTGAGTCTTCTCCTTCTCCACTGCACGGGATGGGGAGGGGGGGAAAGGGAGAACCGTTAATGTTGAATCCAGCCTGTGCAAAACCCTTGGAAGAGGCACTGTCTTTTCCAAAGCACTCTGAAGGAAGAGCTGAGAAAACTCAGCCAGAGTTCGGTCCCCGTGCTGGAAGATCGGAGCGGGTGCTCTGCAGCTCTGTTTCTGCACCTCAAGGTGACGGGGGGGGTTCTTTTCCCCCCCCATTTGGGTGTTAGACACAGCCACAGCAAAGCACGCAGCACACAATACCTGCAGGCAGCTCTTGACTTCCGAACACCTTGTCCTTCAGCGACAGTCGGTGAAAAAGGAACAGCCCCCCTTCCCGCCCCCCAGCCCCCCCGCGGCTCGCAGGGCCTTTCTATGGTACCACCAAACCTGTATCCGCATTCTCCTTCTGCTGCTGGTCTTTTCTAATCGTCTCCTCGATCTGGGCCCTGGTGACTTTGCCCGGAGTGACCTGCTTGGGCGACTTCCCTTTCAGCTTCGAGTCTTCCTCCTCCAGCAGGCGCTGCAGCTCCTTCTTGCGCTCCAGCTGCTCCAGCCGCCGCTTCTCCCTCTCCTCCTGGAAGGGAGAAAGGAGCGGGTCACCTCCACCCTTACGCCTTCCATCGCCCTCCGCAGCAGTAGAGGGAGAGGGATCAAACTATCCCTTACAGGAGCCGGGAACCCCGCTTTAACAGCAACAGGCACCTCACTTCTGGAGCTAACGCAGCACCGACCTCCCCTTATCAGAGGAGACGTTGGCAGGTTCCCCCCGACTTCGACAGCGAGGGCCTGGCCCGTCCCTTCGGAATAATAATTCCCCCCTCCCTGCCCCATCTGCAACCACGCGCCGGCTCCCCGTGATGTCAGTACTGCGAAACACAACCCCGCTGTGGAGAAGGAGCGAGAGGTACCAGCCAGGACCGCTGACAATCAGATTAAGTTTTCCACTTCAATTTTAATAAGTGGCTGGAGGTTGAAAGTTCAGCAGTTGTTCGAGACAAGCCAGTCAAGAGGCTCAATTCGTCCTCAGGCCTGGCTCACGCTCTTCCTAAGAGCCAGGGCAGGCAGTTAGACCGAATCCAACAAGCAATGCAGCTCTTGCAGTAATTTTAAAGTGCTTCTCAAGAGCCACTTCGCCCTCCAAGGCCCAGGGAAGAGGGTGACAAGACCGTGCAACAGGCCCTTAGGGGCTTTCAGCTCTTCGGCTTCGAGGTTTTTTTGGTTTTCCTCCTCTCCCAAAGCCTGTAAGGTCCGGCAAAAAGAAACAAGTGAACATCTCTCTCTGGGGCGGCATCACATGCTGCAGAGCACTTCGTATTTAGGTTAGTTACACGGACACTTAATTATGGCTCTCATCCATTATTCACAGGGATGGCACAACGAACTGATCGAGCGTTAACGGAACGGGTTTGCTCAAAGGCAGCTGCACAGCAAAACCACCCCAGCAGTAATGCAAGCCGCTGTCTTCATCGGTGTTTAAGGAGCAGGAGCAGAATTCCGCACGTTGGGGTAGGGCCCACTTCGGAGAGGGTAAGCGAGGCTGGGGTTTGAGACTCTATTAAACAGAAAAAACCCCGTAAGTCGCTCCACGGCTCGAGAGTTTAAAGAAAAAAAACCCCATCAAATCACAGAATCAAAGCCCACAAATACTGAATCAAAACACGCCCTCGGGCTGCCGCTGCTTCCGTCAAGCGCAGCAAGGAGCAGGCCTTTCAACGCACCTGGGAAGGGACGGGAAGGGAAACCTCAACCACCTCCACCCCGAGCAGCTGGGGCCAAGGATGGGAAAAAAGCCATTAGAGGGATGAAGCCTTTATTACAACTGGCAGTCTTCAAATTCTTGGTCATTAAGCGCTTCGTGCCAGTGCCTTGAGACACAATGCCCCGGCAACTGGACCGTGCACGATTTCAAAGTGCAAACTCATTTATTTAAGACATCGGCTTTCCCTGCCCGCTGCTTTCCTGTCAGGCCTCTCCCTCTTCTAGTAAAGGTTGAGTAAACAAAGGTACTCGGTCTCGCAGATTAGGAGGGATTTTGGCCACTCCTGGAACAGGAAGGGTGACACGAGAGGAGGGGGAAGACTGTCTTCCCCCCTTAAAAATTTAGACGCAGGGATATCCCCGCGCAAGGGCAGCGCCGGCGCTTTGCCCACCCTCACTCAGCACAGCGCGGCAAAGCTCCGGCTCCAGGTGGGATCTCCGGCTCAGCCGCCAGCCTGTGCCGGAGCATCAGGCAGTTTTATGGGAGAATGCAGGCGAAACCCCAAAACTGATGAGATTAATGTGCCAAAATAGGAGGGCCACAGAAATCACTAAAGGTCCAACAGTCAGAGTAAACCATTTGATTAGATGTAAAGCACAGGCAAGAGAAGCAGCACTGCGGATTCAGGATACCGGTATCGTGCCTAGAACATGGGTTAGTGCAAAGAAACCGTCCCCTGACTGCTCGTCCCAACTCCGAAGCTCCGGGGTGACGGACCAAGGTAACCCGGAGAAGGTGCTGGCACGGCGAGCCCCTCGGTGAGGCTGCAGGCGTGGTTGTGGCTTGAATAATTCAGGAGACAGACAAGGAGCGCACACACAAGTTCTAATCACCTAAGGAAAGGGAGCAAGACATTTCAGAACAGAAACGTTATTTATAGTTCGGGAAGATTGCCTTTTACCCCTGCTTATTACAGAAAGGGAACTGCCCTGCACGGCAGCCAGCTCAGCAGCCCGTCTCACATCACGCAGCCCAGCTGGGACGACGACACATCTGACAGAGCAGAAATTCAAGGATAATGCCCTGCTGCTGATATAGCTCCTTTCAAAGAAAACTCTCCAAAGAGGACACGTCCGCTTAACGAAGGGGAAACGGAGGCGCCAGCAGGGTGCAGAGCCTTCCTCCTGCGCCGCGAGCTGCGGGGGACCTCCAGTTACTCCTCGCCCCCGGGGTAAGCTACTCCCTGCTCTCTGGCATTTACAGTTGAGTTTCTATTTGCGGAAAGTAAATAAGCTGGCACCGTTACTAATTTGTCACAAGACCTGCAAAATCTACATGCTCAGGTTTCCCCGGTGGCCCGGCACGTCCAGGTCTGCTCAGCACCTTCCGCGGTGCTCAAAAGCCGCAGCTCTGCGCCGCCTTCTCGCTGATCCCGAAGCCCAAGGGGCCCGAAGCTGTCAGTTTTGAAGCCTTTTCTCAGGTTGGGCCAAACCAAACTAATCCTTTATGAATCAGCTTAAACATCCTGATGAAAGAGAGGCTTGGATTTCTCTAAGTGAAACGTACCACAAAGCTATTAGAAAACTGGAAAGGAAATGAATGATTTTTCTCCCTCAACGTTGCCGCACTCCGCAGGGCGCTGGGAGGAGTAGCGGGGGAGATTTCTTTAGCCAGACACTTCTGTTCCCCAAGGGTGTGTGCGTTAAAATGTGAGTTTTCAGCCTGGCAGAGAACTGCCTGATGAAGGAACAATTCATTAGCTTTCAGAACAGCTTCCCACCTGCTAGACGGGAGGAGAACAAGGTCCCACGCGCGTGGCTTTGAGAGCAAGCGGTCAATTGAAGCAGCAGCGCTCCCAATCAACCTCTTAGCGTGAGGCCCCGAGGAAGGCTGGAGAGCGCGCTGCCAGCCTGGCGAAGCACGCCGCTTCTCACACGGCAAAAGGGCAAAGCAATGCAAAAAAAAAATGACGCAGTCAGAAAGCGAGCGGGGCGTAAGTGACCTGGAGTATGTCTAAGTGCTCACCGGGCTCGCTGAGGTACACCACAGCTCTGAGACGGGATCAAACACGCCCCTTCCATTGCCCACAGGGGGTCAAAGCACGCATCAAAGGGATACTGGAGCCCGAGGAAGTTGGTTCCGGGGTCTGAAACCCAGCCTGGTGTCACCAGGTGTCTCTCCACTCCATCTCTGTCCCCTGCATTGCTCATTCAAGCCGTCAGATTTCACTATTGCGTACCCGGTACCACGCAAACATCCTCCAAAGAGGGAAGAACAGTCATTTGACCCGTCTCGCATTTTATCTGAATAAGAGCTGGTGCTCACAGCTGAGTAATTCTGCACTGAATCAGAGGAGAGGGGGGAGAGAAAGTCACTCCTCGCCTGCCTGCGATACCACCGCAGCTGGGACCTGTCGGTACGCGAGCCCGCCAGCCCACAGCCCGTGACCGAGGCTAACGGGAACGAGAAAGGCATAAAACTCGCACCGAAAGAGTCACTGCTCCCTCATGCACTATCTGCACTCTTCTAGCACAAGCACTCGCCCTGCATTTCACATGAATTTTTCCCCAGACCCTTTGTACACAAGTACACTTGCACTGAATGGGGAGAAGGGCTTCTCCTCCCTCAGCCAGACAGCCCCAGCGGGAGTTTGGGAAGGAGACTGGGAATTCGGCTGCGTCCTTCCAGCGGACACCTCGGCTCCAGCAGCAGTCCCAGCCAGCGAGATGTCCCTGCGCGTACCCGCAGGGCACAAAGCGGCAAAACCCAGGGTTGCCAGGGAAAAGAAAGTCTGACTCCGGCTGCGAGACCTCTGCCCTTCACAGATACTCCACCGGTCCCTTCTTCCCGTAACGCTCCAGCCGATTTAATGGTTTGTCACCCTTCCAAGCCTGCCCGCAGCGTCACCCAGGACGCACACGCGTCCGTGGCTGTTCCACCACCAGACACACTTTAGCTAATTGCACGGAGAAAAACCACACCGTGATCAGGCTGATGGGGAGTGTCATGCTCTGAGCTGCAGTCTGACTTTGCAGAGGAAGAGTGGGAAGGGACAGAAAGGATGAAAACACCCGAATGTTAAAAGAAAAACAGTTACCTAGGTAAAACTCTGAGCCTTCCAGCAAGAGGGATGTAGATTTTGTGCTTTCCAGCCACAGCTCTCCAGGGAAGGTAACAAGCTGTGACTTGTGCTGAAGTGCCAGAGGAGGAATACACGCATCGCAGGCTGGTGATATTAGCTCAGATGTTCCTTTATGCATCACAGAGCCACCAAACGAGTGTCATCCTCTGTTAGCAGAGGACGGTTGCTCTCAGAGCAGGGGGGGTGGCATTTAAAGAAAGCCCAAAACACAGCAAAAGCAAACAACAGGGCAGTCATCTGGTGACAGTGAATCTCACGACAGCAGGCACCACATTTCGAACATTAAGCTTCCCTACGCTTCAAGTGTCGACATCGCTGCGCACCGCTGCCCCATCAGCGAGACCGCCAGATTGCCAGGCAGAGCCACCAAACCCCAGAACAGAAAGAGAGCTCTGTGCTTTCACTTATTTCACTGAGGCTCCAGTGGTCATCTGCAAGGAAAAAGGGATTAAAAGGTGAGCGCGGCGCTCAGTCTCAGCACATCCCAAAGGCTTTCAACCGCTCCTGCCTGCTGGCAGTGCAGGAATTCAGAGGTGCTGCACGAGTGCGCTGCGGTGCCATTAATGTGTTACTGCCATCGCTCGGAGAGATGGGGAAGAGCTGTAAGAACTGCTCAGAGCTGACTGCGAGGTGTTGAGAGCATCCTCCTACACACACCACCATCCCCTCCTCTGGGTGCCGTAGCTGAGAGCCACACGAGTCCCTCCTGCAGCATATGGCCATGGCCAGCAGCGCTATTTCCATGCCAGCACCACCCGCGAAATCGCTGCTTCTCCGGGGAAGTTTGACTCCTGTGAACGCTTTGGTTTCTGTCCTCTCTAGAATGAGGACGGAAAATCGTTTACAATCTGAGTCACACACCCCTTCCCTGCCAGGATGCGACGGGGCACAGGCAGCTTCTTCCGTTCTCTGTGGGGATATTCCAGCGGAGAAGCAGATGAGGAAGGTTTCACTGATTTATTTTGCCCCAGCAACCCACTCGTTCCTGCCCGTTGGCCATTTGTGCACCCTCAGAAAGCCCCAGCCTTTGCTCTGGTTGAGGCTGCGGCAGCAGGAAGAGCCGCTGCGCAGGTATGGTTAGACTCGGAGCCGTTCTGGCAGGACAGGTCCGCACCTGAGCGGAGGCTTTTGCCGCTGCGAGCTGCAAGGTCCCCGCGGGGGGTTCATGGGAAGCAAACGCACTAAAACACAGCATTCAGGTGACGTTCAGACCTTGAGACTACAGCTGTGGTGCAGGGAGAGGGGCTGGCAGAGGTGCAGAGTGGAAACCACCTCACCGGTTTCTCTAAACCCCAGTCTGAGGCTCTGGGATGGACCCTGGTTTTCCAGTTGGCACTTCCAGCTCATGACATGGCTCCCCCTCTCCAGAGTCCCATGCCCCTTGCCCGCGGGAGGCTGTTTTGGAAGCCCAGTCAAATAGGTCACTGTTGGCAAAATCTTAAGTAGAGCAATAATAAGTCCTTGTTCCAGGAAGTAATTAGGCAGCATTACAGGATTGCGTGGGGGAACAGCACACAGGACTCTAAATTCCAAACGTCAAGACACATATTAGGGGTGAACTCACGCAGATGTACACAGCACGCAGCTATCAAGGTCACGGGGACGCGCTGGCTTCCTGCCTGCCCGGCCAGTGTGCTCAAGTACCGACACGCAGAGTTCAGTAAGCACCGAATTCGCAGAGCAGCACAAACCCAGTAACCCCCTAAATCCCATTTACGTCATCAACAGAAGCCCCGTCTGGTTGGCATGAGGGTAAAGAAATCATTTCAGAAGAGGCAGCTAAGTTATCACCAACAATTGTTTCTAGAAAAATCCACAAACCCAGAAGGTAGATTTGTCTAACGCTGATGCAGGACAACAACAAAACCCAAATAACCCAGAAATGAGCACTAAAGTGCTCTGTTTATTGAACACCGAGGCAAACGAGCACCCAGAGCAGAGCAAGCTGGCAAGAGCAAACCAGAGAGAATATTTTGAGAGAGACACGGCCTGATGTGTGGCACACCAAGTCAGGGAGGAAAAAACCCCCCAACTTTGCAACCCTTAACCCTGATGATTTCTTTTTCCTTTGACACACCAAAAAAAAAAAATTAAAGAAAAGTTAAGAAAGGAAAAGAAAGAAAAAAAAAGCCAAAGAACTGCTTGTCATAAATCAAGCCCTGCAGCAGAGTTCCTGATCTCGAACTTCATTCGATTTTAAATGATTCCAACAATAAAGCTTTTACTGCCTCCCTCGGGAAGTCAGCTCTAAGATCCATCAGATTTCTGAATTACACATCAAAGCTTACACTTACTCCCACACTCAGCTTCTTTTAGCTCCCAGGAAAGCCACTAGTTCCAGCTCTTCTGCCCAAAACTAAGCGCAGGACACCGCGGGGAGAGACAGCTACAGCTGGGGGACAGAGGAGGAGAAGCGACCCTTTCTGAGCAAGCCTGGATCCCACGGGCTGAGCAACGGACCAGCTAGAGGACACCCTTCTACCTGACCAGCCATTCACCTTCCTTTGTTCCTTCCTCATCACGTGTTTGTCTTCATCCTTCCAGTAGGCATCTTCCAGCTCCTGCTGACGTTTGGCATCGGCTGCTGCCTTTGCCTCAGCTTTCCTCGCGCGGGCAGCAGCCGACTTGGTATTTTCACCTTGGAACTTCTTGGGCATCACTCAAGGTGCTCTGCAGAAAAGAAAAGAGGTTCAGATCCTTGCCCTGGACAGGATCTTGGGTTCACTGTCACCCCGGGCAGCGGGAACAGCTGCAGTCCACACCATGAAAACCCCCTTTTCTTATTGCCACACACTGTTTCGAGACCCTGGGCAGAACGGAGCCAGTAATCTCCCAGCTCACCCAGGAGGAACTCTGCTCACTGCGCCCCGGATCCTCAGCGGAGGACAGTCCCTCCCGCCTATTTATTGTGCTGCAACGACACGACAAGTCGAGCTGCTGCGTTCCTGGTGCTGAGTCGAAAGCATCGCTGCCCTGCAAGCCAAAACACCCTCTGCTGCCGAGTCAAAACGGAGCTGGGTGCTTTTGTTCGGCACGGGCAGGCTGCGAGGGGCACACACTGCTGCCAGCAGCACCGGATGAAGCAGCACAAGCGCCGTATCACCCCCTCTGACTGCCTGTGCAGAAACGCAGCCCCGGGGCCCCGTTTAACTTGGATAAACAACCACGCAGATGTGCCGTATTAATCTCCCCCACGTTGTCAGGGCAGGAAAAGTCCTAAAGCCAGGCGCAACGGGAGCCAGAAAATTAACTGGGCGCTGAGAAAGGCCCTTCTTCTCAGCACGCTCCCACGCAGGCGCCATGTTAAACCTTTACTTGTAATGGCAGGTAACTATTTGCTAAACCAGAATCAAGAGGGAAGGGCTTCGGGCTGGCTGCTGGCGTGCCAAGCTGTTCAAAGCCGAGGCTGAATTAGATCCCTTCTCCTCCCCGTACGTGCTCCGACCCCTCCGGACCAGCAGGGCCTGGGCTGGGCCCAGCACAAGGAGGGGGAGGGCGAGGGGCGGCCCCCCCCGGCCCCGCACCCAGAGGAGCCAGCCTGCCCCCAGCTGCCCCCCCAGGGGTCGGCCGTCACCCGCCCAGGCCAGACCCCTGCCCCGCGTCCCCAGCACCCGCCTCGCCTTGGGGACCCACAGAGCCACCCCCCGCCCCCGCGAACACCTCCCATCCCACGACAGAGCCCCTTCCCATCCCACAACACAGCCTCCACCCAACCCCACGACAGAGCCCTTCTCCATCCCACGACAGAGGCCCTCCCCAACCCCACGACAGAGCCCTGCCCCATCCCACGACAGAGGCCCTCCCC
>RSEF01000028.1:3371439-3388874 GCA_003993805.1 Himantopus leucocephalus
CCATCGCTCCCCCTTCGCCCCCCTCACCCTGACCAGGGCCCCTCCCCGGGCCCCGCCGACCGGGCCGCAGCGGGCCCTGAGGGGCCCCGGGCAGGGCCGGGCCGGGGGCTCCGCCAGGCCGCGGCCTGCGCCGGCCGTCCCCTCCCGCTGGCCGGCTACCGCCGTCCCGTCCCGTCCCGTCCCGTCCCGTCCCGTCCCCGCGGCGCGGGCGGCTCCTCACCGGTCTCGGCGGGGCCGAGGCACCGAGGGGCGGAGGAGCGGAGCCGCCGCCTCAGACACCAGCGCCGCCGCGCAACGCACCCTGCTGCCCAGCCCGGGCAGGGCCGGCCCCGCCCCCGCCGCCCGACTGGCAGCGCCGCCCGCCAATGGGCGCTGGCGCCGGCGGGCGCGCGCGCGGGGCGGCCCGCCGGGGAGGCGGGGCTGGGTGCGGCCGACAGGTTCGGTTGCGACGGCGGCGCGGAGGGAGGGCGGTGAGGGGGCGGGGCCGGCGGCGGAGCGGCGGGGGCGGCGACCAATCAAGCGCGCGGGGCGGGGAAAGGGGCGGTCACATGTAAATATGATTAATATTAATGAGCGGGGCGCGGCGAGAGGGGCGGGGCGCGCTGCGGCGGCACGTGGCGTCGGGGGCGCGAAGCACCGGGACCCGACGGAGCGGGACGGGATCCCCCCGGGGATCCCCCGGTCCTCCCCCCCACACCTCCTCCCCGGGGCCCAGGGCGCGGCGTGGCCGTGCCCCCGCGGGACCCCGGGGCACCCCCCGAAAACCGGGGTGCTGCGCTGCCCGCGGTCCCCGCCCAGCCCTGGGACGGGGCGGGGGGACACGACACACGCAGTGGGGGCGATGCTCCGCGGCACCCCCGGGCACGCCGTGCGCCGCAGCACGGCCGGCAGTGGGCTGCAACGGGCCCGCGGTGGGGGGCATCTCCCCGGGTCCCCCCCTGCCGCCGCCTCCCGGGCCCACCCGGGACCCCCAACGGCCGCATGGCCACCGGAGAGGGACAAGGGATGAGGGTCGAGGGCGGGGGACGGCCGCTGGACGCCGCTGCGGGGTCCCTCCTGACGAGTCGTGCCCTGAGTCCCCCCTTGCTTTGACCCCCCCCTTCCCTTTCCAGCACCGGGGGGGCACCGAGCCTGGAACCCCTTCTGTGACCCCTCTGCGGGACTCGGGGCACCCCAAACCCCCCGACCCCCCCTCCCCGGCAGGGCCTTTCCAGCCCGGGGGCTGCAGAGCCCGGCAGTGGGGTGGGGGCGAGAGGACGGGCCGGTGTCCCCCACCGCGCTGTCCCCCCTCAGGGCCCCCCCGGTGCTCCCACCCCGGGTGCAGCAGCCCCGGGGCTGCTCTGGTTCATGGTGGGAGGGGACGGGCTCTGCCCAGCCTTGCGTGCCGGGGGGCCGTGGCCTTGCGTGTCCCCCCTCCCTGGGCACCGGCGGAGCTGCTCTCCCTCTGCGGTGAGGGGAAAATCCGGGGGGATGGATCAGCAGCCGGGGGGGTCACACTGGCCGCGCCGGAGCAGCAGGGAATCACGCTCGCCAGCCCGGCGTGGCTGTGAATCGAGGCTTTGATTCCCTCAGCTGCCGCCGGCGCGGGGCTGGCCGCGTCCCGGTGGTGCCTGGCTCCCGGCTGCGGTGCCGGCGGGGTGAGGGGGGCCCGGTGTCCCCAACAGGAGTCACCGTAGGGGGACGGAGCCACGTCCCTGGGCGAGGAGGGGCAGAGGGTGCTGCAGCCAGCGCTCCCCAGCACATCCCAGTGTTGCACCAGCATGCGGCTGGGCCACACCAGTATGTACCAGTTGCAGCTCCAATCCCAGCATGAACTGAGATGGAGAAACGCCGGGTCCAGGCTGTCCCCGCCGGTTCCCCCTGCCCCGGGGGGGGACACGGCCCCGCTGCCGGGCCCACGCCAGCCCTCGCCGGCAGCTGTGCCGAGGCCGGGCTGAAAACCCAGTAATCCTGTTAGTGGGAAGAAGGCTGATTTTTCCCCTAATCCAGTTTGCTCCCATATGCCACCACCCGCCGTGTCATAAACCGCTTTGGCCACAGCTGGGGCTGCACCGGGCACACGCCGGGGCACGGGGGGACCCCCCGGCTTCGGGCCAGCGCCTCGAGGGGTGCAAGGGGTACGAGCGCCGCCAGGAGCCTCCCCCCGCCACCCTCCTCGCAGGGACATGATGGACGATGTCCCACACAGCCACCATGCGGCATGCCGCACGGTGCCAGGAGCTGGGTTGGGTCCCAAACCCTGGATTTGTGCTTTTAAGCATTTTTATGGCCACCGGCTGCAGCGACGGCGCCTCATCGCCGGGGGGGGGGGGGGGCGAGGGGGANGGTTTGTTTAAACCCTGAGCCCGGGGGAAGCGCCGGGCGCCTGCGAGGAACCGTCCGTCCCGCTCCTGCACCGCTGCCCGGCCGCGGGTGTCGGGGGGCTCAGGGTGCCCCCCGCCCCGGTGCTCTGACGGCTGCTGGGTGCCAGGCTTGGGCACAGGGGGTGGCAGTGGCCAGAGCCACCCAACCCCTCCTGGGAGCAAGTGGCCTTCTCTGAAAGCCAGTGCATCCCTCGGGACAGCCCAAGGAGCACCTTGAGGGACATCCCTCGGAGCATCCCAAGGGACGCCCCCCACTGCCGCAGGACTGTGATCCCCCAAAGAGCCTCTCCTGCTCCGCAGTGACTCAACGGGCACAGGTCCCCCCTGCACTGGCTGGGGGCGGGGGGGGAATGGGGCAGTGGGGGGACAGAAGAGGGGGACAGAGATGGGGACAGGACACCGGGAATGGGGGGGCAGAGGTTTTCTGTCCCTGAGCTGAAGGTGTTGCAGAGCTGCTGTAAAGACTGCGGGTGTCTCAGCGCAGGAGTCCTGAGCTTTGGCGTGACAGTGCCCCAGGGGCCACCCCCCCAAATACCTGTGAGCCCCCCAGCCTTGCCTGGGCCTCCGTGGCCGCGGGGGGTCCTGGGGGGTCCCGGCGCCATATGTGTCCCTGCACCTACGTGTGCCCATCCTGCTCTCCTGCCCTGGCACCCACCGAAGGTCCCAGCAGCCCCCCAGCCCATGGGAGGGACACGGGGACAGGAGGGACACGGGGATGGGAGCAGTTCCCATGGCCGGTGCCAGGGAGCCGTGACACCCCTGCAGAGCTGTGACTGTCCCCATGGAGCTCTGAGTGTCCCCACGGACCTGTGGCCATCCCAGCGGAGTCGTGACCATCCCATGGAGCCATGACTGTCCCCACGGACCTGTGGCCATCCCCACGGAGCCACGGCCATCCCTGCAGAGCCATGACTGTCCCCACGGAGCCGTGATTGTCCCCACGGAGCCGTGATTGTCCCCACAGAGCCGTGGTGTCCCCACGGAGCCGTGCCCTTGCCAAGGCCCTTGCAGCCTGCAGCAGCCCCGCTCCCCCCGCCGCCCCCCCCGCCTGCACCCGCGTGCCCACGCGGCTCCCGCGCCCGGGGAGCAGATGGTTTCCATGGCAACAGGCATGATGACGCACACACCGCGCTCCCACCCCCTCCCCACGGGGACGGCAGCCCGCGCTGGCAGCGAGGGGCGGGGGGCACCCACCGGTGGCGGGGGGCTGCCGGGGCGCACGGGCACGCAGGCACACACGTGTGCACACGGTATGGCACGTGTGCGCACAGGGTACGTGCATGTGCGTTGGCACGGGTGCTCGTACATGCGTGTGCGTGCTTGCACACGCACCTGTGCACGCACACGGTCCTGCCTGCGCAGACATGCACACGCATGCACGCACATGCACACGCATGCACACACCTGCACACGCATGCATCACATGCACCTGCATGCACCCCCTGCCCTCTTTTCACCCCTTCGGGCCGAGCCGTGGCCCCCCCGCGGGGTCCCGAGCCCCCCGGACCCGCTGCTGCTCCGCGGGGACGCAGGAGCATTTCTCATCTCTTTATTGAAGGAAGACTATTTCTAGAATAAAGGCTACATCGTCATGTCACCTTGTCCCCTGGGCGCTCGGGTCGTGTTGTAAAAAGCCGGGGGTGCGGGGAGCTGGGCGCAGCGCGGGGGGGCCCAGCCTGCCCGGGGACACCCCCTCGGGGACACCCCCTCGGGCCGTGCGGAGGGTGAGCGGGGCCGGAGCGAGGGGACAAACCCCGCTGGGACGAGGGGCTGGTGACAGCGCAGGGACCCCGCTCCGGCCATGGGGGGAACAAGCAGGGCTGTACCAGAGCTGGGGGGGTGTGGGGGGGTGTCGGGGGGCCCCGGGGTGTGGGGCCAGGTCACCCCACAGCAGGGAGTGGGGGGACGCTGACCGCCGGTGGGGCGCTGCGGCAGGCAGCGGCAGAGCCCATCACCGTGGCATCGCGGCCCAGGCGGGCTGCGGGGCTCATCCTGCGTGGGAAGGGGGGCAGCGGGGCGGGCTGGGGGGGGNGGGGGGGGGGGGGGGGGGTCCAGCCGGCTGCGGGGCCGGGGGTCTCCCGCCGGAGCTCACCAGGATTGTGCTGGGTCAGGGCCTCCCTCGGACCCGATGCTTTGTGCTTGGGCTGGCGGCTCCGGCTGCGGCACCGGGACGGGGCTGGGGGCTCGGGGGCAGGAGGGACCACGGTGCCAGCACGGGGCTGGGGGCTCGGGGGCAGCGGGGACCGTGCGGGGGCTACTCCCGCCCCGGGGTCTCTGCCTGCAGGAGCAGAGCGCTATGGCGTGGGGACGGGGGCGCGGGGAGAGCCTGGGACTGTCCCCAAGGGTGACACCGACACCCCCACATTGCACCGTCCATCCCACCCACGAGGACCGATGTGGGCTCCCCCACCGGGGAGGGGATGGGGACGGGGATGGGGACTGGCCGGTGCCGCTGGTTGTGCTGCAGAGTGTGTGTGGGGGGGTGCGTGTCCGTGTGCTCCCCGGCGGTGCCCGGCTGCGTGTCCCCGGTCCCGTTGTGCCGGGTGCGGGGCGGTCGAGCTCTCCTCGGCTCGGCGGGACGCCCCGTCTTCACCCCCAGACCTGGGGCGAGCGCAGCCCACGCCGCCGGTGTGCCGCGGCGTCCCCGCATAGTCACAGTGATGGCACGGAGGACAAGGGGACGGCCCCGCTGCGATGCCACGTCCAGTCGTGGGGGGGGAGAGGGGGGGACCGGGGGGGGGTGCGGGCCAGTCCGGGGCTCTACATGATGCTGCACTTCCCCTTGATTTTGTCTGTCCTCTTCTGCTTGCTGGAGCGCTTCCCGTCGATGGTGAGGCTCACGTTCCTCCTCTTCTCCAGGTTCAGCAGCTCCTGGAAGAGCTCCTTGACGTTGTAGTTCATCTTGGCCGAGGTCTCCATGAAGGCGCATTTCCACTCCTTGGCCATGGCCTCCCCCTCCCTGCTCTCCACCTCCCGCTGGGTCTCGTCGCACTTGTTGCCCACCAGCATGATGGGGATGCTCTCCACGCTGCCCTTGATCTGCACGATCTGCTGGTAGATGGGCTTCAGCTCCTCCAGGGACTGCTTGCTGGTGACGGAGAAGACCAGGATGAAGGCATGGCCCTTGGAGATGGAGAGGCGCTGCATGGCCGGGAACTGGTGGCTGCCCGTGGTGTCGGTGATCTGCAGGGTGCAGACGCTCTTGTCGCAGCTGATGACCTGGCGGTAGGTGTCCTCGATGGTGGGGATGTAGGTGTCCCGGAAGGTCCCCTTCACGAAGCGCAGCACCAGCGAGCTCTTGCCCACGCCGCCGGCGCCGAACACCACCACCCGGTAGTCGTTGCTCTGCTCCGGCATCTTGTCCCAGAGGTGCTGCCGCCGCTGGAAGAGAGAGGGCAGAGGGAGGCGTCACACCGGGGGCTTCAGGATGAACCCCCCCGGGCACTACTCTGCGGGGGGAAATGGGGCAGCTCCACCCTGCTCCGACTGGGCCAACGCGACTGGGGGGTGCCGGTCCCCCTCATGCCCTTGAGACGCCCTTGCCGGGTGGCCGGGGCAGAACGGCGCTCGCCGCCCGCCTGGGGTGCAGCAGCATTTGCTATTTTTACCCACCGCCCGCTGCGGCCATATGGCCGAGCCGCGGCCACCGGCACAGCAGCTGCGGACGAGGCTGCCGGAGCAGCGTGCTGGGGGCGGGGGGCACTCACGGGACCCCCAGAGCCACCAGCCAGCAGGAGCAGCCCTGTGGGGCAGCCGCCAGCCCAGCGAGGACCCGGTGGCACCCGGAGCCCACGACCGTCCCCTCCGGCTCTGCCACACGCGGCTGCTGTGGCTGCCAAGTACGGAGGTGCCATTTCACGCACAGACCTCGGCGCCTGCCACGCTGCCCTGACACCCCCTGACACCCTGTCCTACCCCGTGCCGTGCCACCTCGTGCCATCCCTCTGCTCCGTTCCGCCCCCGGGGATGCAGCAGAGAGATGCGGGCACCGGGGGAGAGCGTGGCACTGCCATGGGCTCGTGGCCTGCAGGTTCAGAGAGCCCCGTGGCCACCCCGGCACTGCCAAACCTGGGTGCCCGCTCGCAGGGGATGCTCGGGCACGGGCAGGGTCCCTGCTTGTGCCCCCCCCGAGTGATGCAGCCCTGGGGTGTGAAACGAGGGGGCACAAAGAGCCGCCGATGCTGAGCATCATCTCGGCCAGACCCTGCCTCAGTTTCCCCCCCAAGCACAGGACGGGCAGCATCGGCTCTGCCCCAGGAGGTGTCCCCAGCACGAGTGGGAACACCACAGACCCTCGGGGCTGTTAAACCCACCACGGGACAGGGTTTCCGAAGGTGCCTCGCCACCGGCAACGAGCGCGGCAGGAGGGAAGGGAAGGGGGTTCGGGCAGATGCTGGAGGGGGTCGGGTCTGTCCCCGGCCAGCTCTGCTCCGGCCACCCCCCACCTCAGTGCGGGGACCAACAGGCCTGGAAGGGGGGGGACAGCAAAGCGCCTGGGGCAGCCCCACGCTGGCGGCACCTGAGCTCCTCCGGGGCAACCAGCCCCTTCCCACGGCTGCTGCATCCCCACACCGTGGCACCGGCGGGTCCGGACCCCGCAAGCAGCCCCAGTACCCCGGCACGCCCCCAAACACCCGGGCAGGGGCTGGTGCCAGGCGAGCAGGGGGTTGAGAGCTGGGGAAGGAGCCCATCACCGCGGCCTCGGGCACCCAAGGAGCTCGTCCCATCGCGGAGTCCCCGCATCCAGGGCAGAAAAACGCCCCTTGGATCCCACCGCGTCGGAAGCATCACTGGCACACGGGGGCCGGGGATGGAGCAGGGGCTGTGGCAACATCAAACCTCGGCCGGGGCTGGTGACGGTCCTGCCCGTGGCACAGCCCAAAGCGCCCCCGGCCTCGTGGCCACGGCGTGGGGCCAAGGGACTGGGCTGGCCGGGCCTTCGCAGCACCCGGGGGTGCCTGCACCCAGCACCGCCCCAACCCCAAACAGCCCTCTGTGCCGGCGGGTTCAGACCACGGCCTCCCCTCGGCTCCCGGGATGGGGCCACCCGCCAGCCGGGGGCACAGCCTGGGCCTGATCCTGCCGGGGGGCTCTGCACCCCCCAGCACCCCCCAGCATCCTCCCACTCGGATCCCCAGCGCTGGGGGAGACAAACAGCCGGTGGGGAGTCTGGGGGTTGGGATAGAGGGCAGGGGCAGGATGGAGGGATAGAGCAGGATGGAGATGGTGGGCAGGAGAAGGGGCAGGATGGCGATGGAGGGGCAGAAGGGGCAGGATGGAGATGGAGGGGCAGGAGAAGGGGCAGGATGGAGGATGGAGGGGCAGAAGGGGCAGGATGGAGATGGAGGGGCAGGAAAAGGGGCAGGATGGAGATGGAGGGGCAGGAGAAGGGGCAGGATGGAGGATGGAGGGGCAGAAGGGGCAGGATGGAGATGGAGGGGCAGGAGAAGGGGCAGGATGGAGATGGGGGAGCAGAAGGGGCAGGAGAAGGGGCGGGATGGAGATGGAGGGCAGGAAAGGGGCAGGATGGAGATGGAAGGGCAGGAGGAGGGGCAGGATGGAGGGATGGAGGGCAGGAAAGGGGCAGGATGGCAATGGAGGAGCAGAGGCAGGGGCAGGATGGAGATGAAAGAGCAGGAAAGGGGCAGGATGGAGGGATGGAGGGATGGAGGGGCAGGATGGCGGGCAGGAGCAGGGACCAGGGTCCCACCGCCCCGGGCCGGGGTCCCGGCCCCGCTGCCCGGCCGTGCCCTGCCCTTGCCGGGGGCACCCCCCGTCCCCCCCCCGCCCCGCCGGCGGCGGCTGCCCCGTCCCCGCTTCCCCCGGCTCCCCGCCGCGCCGGTCGCATTGCGGTGCCCGCCGCCTCACCGTGTCCTGCCCGGGATCCGCCCTTGGCTGCGGGCTGCGCGGCGGCCTCAGCGCATGGCCCGGCCCGGGGCGGTCCCGGCGCGGCGGCTCCGGTCCGCCCGGCGCGGCGGGGCTCGGTTCGGCGGGGCTCGGCTCGGGCCGGCCCGGTGCGGTGCGGTGCGGCGGGGCTCGGCACGGCTCGGCTCGGCTCGGCACGGCTCGGTGCGGTGCGGCCGCCGCAGAGCCGATCCCGCCCCGCCGCCGGCCCCGCCCGCCGCGCCCGCCCCGCCCGGGGCCGCCGGACCCCCGGGCCCAGCCCCGAGCGGCTCCGGGACCGGGAGGCGGCAGCGGCGGGAACCGGGACAGGCGGACAGGGACGGACGGGGATGGGGACACACGGACAGGGACGCGTGGAGAGAGATGCGGACACACGGGGATGGGGACAGGGACAGATGGACAGGGACGGACAGGATGGGGACGCACGGACAGCGATGGGGACAGGGACACACAGGGATGGGGACAGGGACGGACAGGATGGGGATGCACGGACAGCGATGGGGACAGAGACACACAGACAGGGACAGACGGTGATGAGGGCACATGGACAGGGATGGGGACAGACAGACAGGGACACACAGACAGGGACAGACTGACAGGGATGGGGACACAAGAACAGGGATGGGGATGCAGACAGGGACACATGGAGAGGGATGGGGACACACAAGGATGGGGATGCACAGACAAGGACACACGGACAGGGATACAGGGGGATGAGGACAGACAGGCATGTGGATACACGGACCACACATGGACACAGGCACAGGTGGGGACACGGACACACATGAAGAGGAACACGGATGCACAGACAGGGACGCACAGCCCAGGGACGTGTGGATGGGGACAGAGACCCACAGAGGGGGACAGGGGACACAAGGACAGACAGACACCAACACCCCGAGCTGGCAGGGTGCAGGCAGCGGCAGGGTGTCATAAGCCCCTGTGACAGTTGGGGGTGTCCTGGGCAGTGGGGTCAGGCTCTGGGGACACAGCTGCCTGCGCTGCCACTGGGCCACACCAGCACAGGATCGGGAGTCCACGCATGGTGGCACTGAGGGGTCTCTGTCACCAACCGCAGCATCCCCTCGCCGGACACTGCGGCAGAGAGGGGTCAGGAGCCCCAAAACCCTGGAGGGGCCCTGGCGGGGGGCAGAGCTGCTCCTCAAAGCAGCACCCAGGTCACAACCCCCATGCGAGGGGACACGCCAGGTATCCTCGGGTGGGCGCCACGGGACCCCCAGCTCACCTCCCCAGTGCCGGCTGAGCAGGACTGGGGCCTCAGCAGCTTAGCGGTACGGGCTCAAGGGCTGACTGTCCCCGGCCAGGGGACAGCTCGGGCTCCGAGGGTCCCGCAGCCCCCGAGAGCGGAGGAAAGGTGTCTCTCGGCCCCGCCGCCGGCACGGGGGACAGCGGGGCTGGAGCTGGAGGTGACCACGGGTCCTGGGAGTTGGAAGGTCCCGGCCAAGGTCGGGGGCTGCCGGCCCGGCGGAGGGGCTGCCAGGCCGGGCTGTGTGACTCACGCTCACTCCTGAGCAGCAGCAATTAAAATCCGCAGCTGCTATTAATAGCTGCCAGCGGAGGAGCGGGGCCATGGCGGCACCCACGCGGCTGTCAACACGCATCCCATTGAGAAGCGCTGCCGGGCCCAGCGGGAGCAGGGGGGGCACGGCCACCTCTCCCCAGGCCCCCATGGGGGACACCAGCCTTCCCCCATGGGGACAGGACCCGGGCCGGCAGCCACAGCCCCCTCCTGATGAAAAGCCACCCCGCCGGGCAGCCCCCAGCCCCGCAGTCCCCCGCTGCGTTATTAGCTGGACGGATACTACTCGTTAGAGGAAATGAATGAGTTTCCTTGATCATTTTAGCTGCGGCTCCTCCTCCGTTTCATTCAGTCCCAGCTCCCCGCCAAGCCTTACGCAACGGGGAGGCTGCACACGCAGGGCTGAATCACGCCGATGCCGAGCGGGCTGCGAGAAGGGGGGGACTGGAGGGTCCTGCCCCCGCGCCGAGCTCGCCACAGCTCTGTGGGGGTCCGGCCCGCAGCCCCCCACCCAGTCCCCTCGGTGGGGTTTGTCTCCCAGGGGGCTCAGCCCGCCTTGGGGACACGCACGTGCACCCACCACGTGAGCCAGGCACCAAGCAGCCGGCAGAGCGACGGGGGACTTCAAATAAACAAGTGACACAAAGGGGAGAAGGCCAGAGCCTTTATTGGGAGCAGCAGATCGGGCTCGTCCTTCTCCGCTCCCGAACCAACCCCGGACGCTGGACTCTGCCACTCACAGGTGAATAAACCCCCCCAGGCCCGGGGGAGCACCCCCAGGGGGGTGGGAAGAGGAGTGACAGCTCAGCATCTCTCTGCTCCCCCGGCCACTCCACCAGGAGAAGCAAGGCTGTAAGACGGAGGCTCCAGCCTGCTCCCCCCCGTCACACTGACCCCAGACACGGGGGGAGCCCCGATCCCGCTCTCATTAGAGGATCCCTAATGAGCTTTTGGGCACTGGTGAGGAAATCTCCTCCCATCGACAGCTTGTCTTGGCTTTAGTACATCAGCCCCTGGACCACAGATGGGGCCAGGAGGGAGGAAAGATGAGGAAGATGAGATGGGGGAACGGGCGCTAGGACACACCACGACCTCGGGGTCCTGCCTTCGCCAACGCTCTGGGAGACGCTCACGTCTACGGGGGGAAAAAAGAACCCTACGAGAAAAGCATTAACTGCAGAAACTAAGAGGCAGAGGCAGGAACCCAGCGGCTGTGCCCGAGAAGGGACACTCGGCGCTGTGCTCCCCGCCGCAGTGTCACACCTCACCTCTGCCCCCTCGTCCCACCTGACCAGGACAACCACCAGCGCGGAGAAACACCCGGTGGGAGCGATGCTGCCCCGCACGAGCTGCCTGTGAGAAGTGAAATAACACACAGAGGTTTACCACGTCGAGGCAAATTACATTCTCATCAGGCCCTGCTAATTTGTGTCATCTGAGGCCTAAAATAACCCTCTCTCCCCCCTTCCATTCCAGGTCTTTCAAAGCAAGATTAATTGACTTTGGTATGTTGCAGCAATTAAAATACTGAGCACCAGGAACTGTCAGATGATCCTCATCAGCCTCCATATGCTGCAGCTGTGCCAACCACTGGCTCCAAGATGCTGCTTCACAGTCTCACCCATCCTTCTTGCCGCTTTGGATCACGCTAACAGGGACTGCGCCATGGCTAAGCCCGCTCTACATCGTTATAATTCCATCAGCGCTTCCAAAAGCTCTGCTCTGCCTGCGGAAGCCGCTGCAGAAGCGAAGGCTACGTCTAATTAAAATGCATCCCCCGTGAGAGGCCGGCGAGGAGCGGGGCTGCGGTACCCCACTGGGCTGCGGAGCGGGAGCTGCGCTCTGGTGTTTCAGCGGCGGGAGGGAGTGCGGAGGGCAGGTTCCCGGCTCCAGCCTCTGATCCCAGCTCCTCGCCTAGGAGGACAAATCCAGAGGATCCCAACGGGATCCGCAGCAGGCTGAGATTCCCTGGGGGTCACGCTCTGGAGACACGGAGACATCTGCTCGTGCGCAGTCAGATTGCAAGTGCCTCTAATCAGCTCTTCCACCACCTCATAAGCCCCAGGGGAAGAGATTTCTCTCCTTTGAAAACACCAACAAACCGCCCTGCAAAGCCTCCGTAGCGCAGCTCGGGCTCCCACACCGGTACGGCCACGTGAGCCCGCTGACAGCGAGAGCAGAGGCTGCGGGAGCAGCCCTGGAGACGTGTTTGATGGTGACTGCTAAACCCATTTCACTGCAGACCATTTAAACACAAGCACTCGCCCTAAAATATTAATGCTGGAAATTGCTGCTGCCCGTTTCTTACAAACTAATGGATCCTGGGCTCCGCGAGGGCTGCGGAAGGGCCTTCGGACAGGGACATGAGGATTTTCAAACTATACATTAACACGCTGCTGGAGGTTTTCTTTAGGGAACGCTCAACATACGGATGAGATGCAGAGAACGAAGCACGGGACAGGGCCATGGCCTGGCCTCGTTTCTTCTGTTAATCACTGAGAAACAAAAGCTCCCAGAGCCACTTGCGGGTTGAAATGGCAGCTCTGCTTGGGGGGAGCTGTGGCACCAGGCACACCGAGCTGCCCCTGAAGGGATGTTATTTTTGGCAGCTATTACAACCAGGTTTTGCTCAAAACTAAGCTAGCAAAAGCAGCTTAGCGCAGCTGTGCAACCCGTGATCCCACCTGCTTTCGACTTTATTTCTGTTATTGTTTCTCACCTTCTCAGAGCCTGAGAGCGAAGGAAGCAGAGTCGCAGCCACGGTTTCTGCAGCGGGTGCGAGGGGAAGGAGGGAGGGGGCTGGCTACGCAGATTAACAGGAAACCACATGCTTGATGAGCTCTTTGCAGGCAGCCTTAGAACCAGATTCTTAATGTTTGTGTCGACTAATCTCCGCACAAGCTGCTGCACCCGCAGATCCAACGGGCAGGGACAATACCTTGTGACACTACACTGGGACACGCCTCATTTTTATCTCCCTCTGAGCACCCAGGAAGAAATTCTCCTCCTTCAGGTCAATACAGAAATACCACCTGGACCGTGATGTTGCACTTGGCCTTTGAACTTCAGTGTCCCCCTTGGCTGAAGAGGAGGCTCATCTCCAGCGCCGTTCACAAGGGAAGGAGGTGAGGTTTGCTCCCCATCGCTCTCCTGCTCACCACTTGAAGAAGACCAGCCCAGCCAGAGCCGTGTAGCCCAGCACCAGGAAGAGAACCTTCAAAAGACGGTCATTCTTGTCTTCCAACTCTTTCGCAAGGATCTCAAAGAAGGTGATGAACAAGAAAGTGCCCCCTGCAATGCCTTGCAGGAGCAGGGAAGTAATATTGCTGGCTGCATTTTGGGAGCTCTCAATCCCCATCCCAATGCTAATGCCCAGAGGAATCATCAGGCTCACTGTCACAGCCATCTTCACAGCATCCTTCAGCGGCAACGAGGTCTTGGCCATGCTGATGCCCAATGCCACTGCTACCAGCGTCTCGTGAATGGCAACTCCTAGGAACAAGCTCATGACTTTGCCGCCCTCCTCCTGCAAGCCCAGGGCCAGTCCCTCGAAGATGGAGTGTGTACACAAAGCAAACACCAGCCCGATGAGCCGTAAGGGGCTGGAGCGGGAGAGCTCCTGGATATTCAGGCCGTGACTGTGGGAGTGGTGACCATGTTCACTGTACAACGTGCGCCCTCGGGAAGATGCAATAAAGGGACTCTCGTATTCAGAGTCGCTCCCGACATCTGAACCGGCATTGAAGGTCTCTAAGTCAATGAAGGAAGGCTTCTCCTTCTGGAAGGTCAAGATGAGCTGCTCCACAAAGACCGTCACAAAGAAGCCAACCATCATGATGGTCTCAGCCACCGGGTAGTCCGTGGTCACGTTCCCCTGCCTGAGAACTTCATCGAGCTGGAAGGAAGCAAACAATCCACAGTGAATCAATCACCTTTGCCTCTCTGAAGGGAAATACTGCTATTGTGTTCACGCAACTCTAAATGGACACTAAATTGATCCATGATGCTTTAATATCCTTGTACACAGGCCTCAGCGTAAGAGACAGGGAACCTATTTGCCTCCCGGTGGAAGGTTAGTGGCTGTCTGAAAGCGCTTTAAAGACACACTAAATGGCAGGAGTTTGAGCCTCACGCCCCAGACGATGCTCAGCCGCCTTCTGCATCAAAGAAAATCCCCAGTTACTGCACCTGGACAGTCAGCAGTAGCCGAATGGGAGGCAGGCCCAGCTCACCCTCCTGATCCGAAACACCAGGCGCAGCACAGCTGTTTCTGAGGAGGCTTCATGGGCCACTCTGGCAAGACATGGATCTTTCACCTCCATTTCCACTGGGGCAGAGGTCTGGTGGAATGGCTCCTGCAGGGCAGGAGAGGTGAGGGTCGTCCCACCCTGCACAGGGGTCCCTGACATACTCAGTGGCACAGGTTCATTAAAATCGCTCGTAAGCAAGGGGCTCATAAGTGGTTACCTTTTCTCTCACAGCAGGCAGCAAGGCGTTGAAGCAGGTGGCCAGGAAGACTCCTCCCCCAAAAGAATTGCAGAGGGCAAGAACCTTCTTGGAGCGATGAGCTTTCTCGTAATCGGCCTCAATTATCTTGACAGGGAGAAGGGACCCAGCCAGCATGAGGACACAGATGCCCAGCAGACACAGCACTTTGGCAACCACGATCTTCATCGTGCTTCCTGGTGAACGCTCCCTGCCAAGGGCCCTGCGGATGGCAGCTGGTGGGCTTCTCTCCGGCTGCTGTTAGGGCGGGTACATCGGCAGGAGACGGCACAGACAGACCTCAAGGGAAAGCTGCTCCTCGGCTCGGTACCTGTGGACAGGAGTAAAACAAGAGAGATTTTCGTATAGAAGCACATACTGTGCAGAACAACACCTTGCATCCCAAAGTGCATGCCAGCCTCTGTATAGCAATCACCTTAACTCCCCAGAGGCAATGGGGGGAGGTGACAGCGGCAGCACCCCACACACAACGGGGCAGAGGAACAGCAGAGAAGAGAAAATTTAACTGCAGCAACCAGTAACTTAAAAAACTCGTAAGAATTGTACTGGCCACACAGAACTGGCATAGCCTCAGTTTTCAGAGGCTTCATTTGAAACACCTACAGAGTGACAGACACAACACAACTGACCTCACAATAAGATCCACCTGAGTCCAACCAAAGGATCAAGTCTTTGGTTTTTAATCATGAGAAAAGAATATGGACTTGAGCTGCTGGTATGGGTCACCTAGAAATGAACTTAAAGATCTCCCTTCAACATTTACGCAGGCTTTTTTGTACTGCCCTTGAAACGAGACTATCGGATTCATTCCTACTCGGTTTCCTGAGCCACCGTCACCATCTCGCTAGGGTGGGTCGCAGCCTCTACAGTCGGTTGTTTGCTCTGTCCCAGGAGTCAGTGGAAGTTTCGATTGCCAATCGATACACACATCTCTAAAGGGAAAATCTACAGAGAAATTCACTGCAAGGTTCTCTACTGTCCATAGGGTACAACAAAAGAGGAAGCAGAGACTGTTTCATACAACAGAAAAATGCAAGATCTGAGTTGCTTAGGTCATGAATATTGACTTAATTTGAAACGTGAAAGCGTTTCCATCCAGGTTACATGCAGTGGCAGTGAGACTTGTTTTCCTAAAATCATTTTACAAAATAACAATGTTAAGTCTATTTATAAAAATATGTAAACATGAACAGGCCCCTCTACTCGTTCTTGCAGCAGCACAGCCAGCACCTCGGAGGATTTCACTTTCCACTTGCACCAAATTGACTTGTAAAGTCAAACCAACGGCACCTCAAGAAGGTTCTCTTGCAGGTCACTCAGGTAAGGGCTGCCAGACAGCCCTGAGCACTGATGACATGCTGCAGTGTGTATCAGGGTAATGAACTAACACAGAACACTTCCAGCCACCCTGACACCCACACCCATGATGGACGAGGTAAATAATTGGATACCTGCTTGTTGGAGCGGCAAATTAATTTTAATACAAAAGATTCCTGAGGCTAAAGTCTCCCTTGAGGGCTGACAGCATTAATCATTATCACCATTTCTGCACAGTGGGCTGCATAAACGGTGCTTTTATTAAAAGGAAAGTGGGAGACTGAATGAGTCTGTACTTGGTAAAGGAGTTTAAAGGCTTTTTCCGAGTTTGCAGTTCAAGCAGGAGTGAACAGAGAGGTCATGGCGGTCAGGCCATCTGCAGCAGGTCTGGTTCTCAGCCGGGTATCCACGGGAAGAGATGTTCATCAGCAGAAAACCCTGCTCAGATGACACTGATTGACTCGCTCCCTGGTGAATCCAGCAGACGAGCCAGGTCTGAACAAGTCCAGAGCCTGAAATCTTGGTGTACATTGACAGGGCTTGCGCAGCAGGCAGCCTGTCACTGCAGCTGACGAGCAGGCTCCCTCTCCAGAGACGTTGACTCCAGGACTGCCAACACTCGTCAGCGCTATGCTGACACAGCTAACGAGTCACCCTGCCTTTGTAAAGCACGCTCTGCTGTTTCAGCGTCAACAGAACGACAAGGATTTCACCTCGCACAGCGACGGCGTGTTGTTATGCCAGGCTTCTCAAATGAACTCTCTCAGAAAACGACGTTAGCAACAACACCTTGGGATCACAGATCACGACAGCTTGTGACTACACCTGCTGGGTGCGAAGGCGCCACCCACACCTCCTGCGTTAGGAGCCAGACAGCTCCCAAGACAGAGCAGAGGAGGAAAAAAACCCCTCATTTTCCAGAATTCACACCTCCTCTGGAACACGTCTGGCTTCCACTCCAAAATTCAGAAACCCCCAAACCTAATTTTTTTTTCTTTCTTTTCTTTTTTTAATGCAGCAGCAGCAGCTCCCAACAAAGCGTAAAGCCTCAAGCTGCTGGGGGCAGGCGGAGCAGCCGCCCTCCAGTGCCCCCAGCCCGGGGCAGAAAGCAGCTTAGTGAAAAACAAAGCGCTAAGTACAAGAAATACCTCGTGTTTCTCCTCTCCTGCTCTTTCCAACAGCCCGGCGCTCAGGAGCCAGCGCCGCCAACGTCCGGAATATTTCACCAGCATGAAAACTTCTGCAACAAAGAATTAACTCAGGACAGGTACTGCTTGGCTTCACGGCCCATAATGAAACATTTAAACAATAAAAAAACCCCCACTATATAAAGCAGACAGCCCTCTGTGGAAGTAAAAAAGGGGGGGGGGTGTGTGTGACCCTTTAAATTTTAGTTTTTCTGCTAAAAGACCCACACTCACAGTGCCCCCAACCCACTGAAACCAGGATGGATCCCCCCAGAGGCGCACTTGTCCCCCCCCAGGCCCCCCCCGACACCTGAAGCCGCCTGACACGGTCCTGGTCACCCTGGAGAAGGGGGTGCTGGTGTGAGGGGGCTCCTCCCAGGCCGCCAGAGCGGGCCTAAACCTGCTTGAGCCCCCCAAAAGGGTGAAGAGATGGGGGGGGACACGCTACAAGGGTCGCTAGGGGAGGGGGGAGCGGGGTGTCCCTCACAGCGGGGACGGGGCCCGGCTTGTCACCCCCAAACCCCGCCACCGCCCCCCCCCAGCCCCCCGTTACCTCAGCAGCAGCCCCCCAGCGCCGCTGTTACCCCCGTAACGCCTCCCGCCCCCCCTCCCAGCACC
>RSEF01000028.1:3388974-3410272 GCA_003993805.1 Himantopus leucocephalus
CTCCAGAGCTGGACGCAGTACTCCAGGTGAGGTCTCACCGGAGTAGGAGGGGAGGGGCTGAAATTAGCTGAAAAGGAAGGAAAATTCCCTGCGGTTTCCTCCTTTCAGACAATTATTGAACTTTTTCTTTCCACACTGCCCTACAATCATCTTTTGTTAGGTTACACAAACTGGCTGGAGAGAACGTAAAGGGAGCAGGGGAAGCAGAAATGGGAAGAAAACGTTTCCGATTTCTGTGCTGCAGAAACAGGCGGGAGGAGCAGTTCAGCAGGAGAGGGGGAAAGCCCGGCAGAGGCAGATCCCAGCCGCCCGCCCGCGCATCGCGCCGCAGCAGCCCCAGGGAGCGCAGCCCCAGCCCCGCACAAGCCACCACAGCCCCATGCGCCGGCCTCGCGTCAGCCACCCCGGGCAAGAGGCATAACAAAGAAAAGTGTCCAAATATTTTATTCTTCACAAGTTACATTAACCACATATTACTTTATGGAGCATTTACAAATCATCCTTTTTTTTCCTTGATATTAATCTTCAGCTATACCTGCTCACTCACACCACCAGTTCTCCCGAAAGGGCATTTTCCACCTCACACCCGCCTTCAGAGCAGATGCTTTTTGCCCAGCCATCAGGCCGTGAACACACCTTCCTCACCACGATTGCGTAACTACATTAAAAACAATTCTGAGGTCGATATAAAAGTCTCTGGCCTCAACTAGTGACTTCTAGGGGAACTGGTCAGAGTTCTTTTTGCATTCTGCTGGCCCAAGGAAGGACACGGGTAACTCGGGAGGGGGCAGAAAGCTGCGGGTCGCTCATGTTGGCTACAAGAGCTTTTTCCCCCCTCATCTCACACATGATGTGTTGAGGCATAATCGCTCCTCGCCAACCCCCACGTTGAACCAGCAGCCACTTCATTTCTGACTACCCAAGCAGCATTTTTAGTCCTTCTTCTCTCTACTCAGGTACCCTCTGTTCCTACCATAGCACACTCAACCAGGTTGATTACTTACATGCATAAAAGACAGATTAAAAAAGCAGAAGAAAAAAAATCAACCCTTTTAAACACCAAAAACATCGTATCTTTCTTACTGTCCACCTGACTAGTTCACAGATTGGATCATTCCAACAACATAGCCATAATTACTAAACACTAGACGAATTTTGTCAGGACTGGGAAAGAAGCCCAAGCAACGTCCCAGGAAACACTCGCTGCAGGAGCACACGGGCACGTTCTACCCGGCCAGTCCCAACTCCAACACAGTTACACTAACCTTGGAGAGGCGACCACCAAACTCCCGTGGATTAACAACGCTGGCAATGTTGCTACAGACCTGAATGAGAAACGCAGTGAATCTAATCAAGAGAAACCCTGTTCCTGGAGGCAAGAAGATCCTGTGATCTCCAGCGGGTTCAAACACTACCGTCTTGTAACAGGCAGGAAGATTAAACGGGGCAGGACAGGGGTTAGGTAGGACTTGAACACTTCTTTGAAGTGGCACGTGGGCAGGAAAGTGAAGACATCCTGTAGTGAAGAGTGCATCGTTCTTCAAAAACGGGTTAAAAAAATTCCCATGTAGCAAATAACATAGAAATGTAAGAGTGTAGTTAATTTTCTGAGTTTCTTTAGAAAGACTGTCGATGCTGGTTTGTGTTCAGCTTGCTGGATCTTCCAGAAGAAAAAAAAGACTAATGGAAAGGCTGAGGGAGAGGAGCAGGGACGAAGACTAGGGAGAGAAAGCGTGAATCTGTCTTTAACATGCAGGTCATATAAAGTATTTTGTTTTTCCATTATTTTTTTTCCCCCTCTTGGACACTTCCAACTCAAGAAATGGCAACACGCACATGGCTTCCAGTTTTTAAAGCAAAGAACATAGTTCTCACGGACTGCGCTGCAGAGACAGGAAGACAAGACATTTTCAAATTCAATCTTTGAGAAAATAAAGTGTCACTTTAACCACTGTGAACACTAGATAATGGAACTCGTTCGTCAGCCACACAATATGAGGGTAGCTCTTATCCACCACTCCTCAGGGCTGAGCCTTGCATCTGAGGCTCAGGACTGGCTGTACTGGTGCAGAGAACCCGGTCTGTACAGAGGGGACACACACCAAATCGCTAAATTAAGGCACAAGACAGATATTGCAGCCAAATACATAAATTCCCACTCAGCTGGCCCCAGTACAGCAGCACTCCTGGCTACAGCCTCACCTGGAGTGCTCATTCCTGCTGATCTTCATTACTGGCACTTGGAGTTCGACTCCTAATCTGGCTTCGTAGCTGCTCTATTAGTTCAGGATTCTGCTGCTGCATCTGCTGAGCGAACTGCTGGCCTCTGAAGGAGAACAAGCAACAGGCCTATTAGTGTTCCCACACACACTCTAACACAGTCTGGTGCTAGGAAATTCTTTACAGCTTATTCTCAAAACTCCACTCTAACAAGTAGCTCACTTCACCAAAAGAGGCAGTGCTTCACCCAACATTTAAGCCTTCCTCAACTGTTAAATTTAAGATTCAGCTTCTGGTCAGAAAAACCCCAAATCCATTTACTGACCCAGGCAATGGGGAAGACCCAGCTCTCTACTCACGCTTGTATGAGGCTGGCGAGATCATTCGTGGAGGGGCTGGTGCCTGCTGCTCCCATGGCGTTGTGGCCACCAGAAATCATCCCGGACATGCTGTGGAAATAACAGTCATTGTCACACCAGGAAAAAATCCACAGAAACTCTTCGGTTTACACTGTGAGGGGAGTGTCAGCATAATGGGAGCACCTTCCCACACAGATGAACAAGTTAACTGCAAGGGAATCTTCTGCAACAACTTTTGGTTCATTAACTGCAGAAGAGTAACAGTAACATTAAATTGCACAACATGTAGAAATATTTACAATAGTGTCACTTCCTGTATTCCCAGAGATTCCCCCTTTTGTGTGCAAGCCCTGCATTATGTTTATTTAAAACACTGCCCTTCCTGACACAAGCTATTTGCTTGCACTGCATCAAAAGAGATCGACGGACAGGCCAGCATAAACACCGATCCCCGCACGGGGAACAGCCCAGAACACACAGCCCCTTCCTCTGGAAGCCCTCAGGCTACATCTGGTGCAGAACCTCAGCTGGCAACAGTGGTGGAAGAAGCAGGCATAAGCAAATGGAAGCGGCGGCTGACGTTAAGCCGTTTAGCCAAATTATCTCATATGGTAATCAAAGGATGAGCTCCAGAAGGTCTCCAGCTCACTGCCTACCTGTGCTCTGAAAGGATGGTCAGGAGAGGTACGTGCCTTATTAGTTTTATGACTTTATATATTCTAAGCATCTCACAAACATTGTGAATTGATCCTCATAACCCTGTAGCACAAAGAATGGAAATATTCTTGTTCTAACTGCGATGGAGCTGTGAAATCCTGTCTCCAGGTCACATAAATACCGTGCAGCAGAGCCAAACTGACCCCAAGCTTCCCAAACCCACTTCCAGTGCCACGATCTATCCTGCCTCCCTTCTGCAAACGTTTATAGAAAGATCCCCCTTCAGCACAGTCCAGAGCACTCAAAATACACACTCGCTTAGGCAACTGGGCTGGTTTAAAGGCTGCTCTCCATAATTCTGGCCCAAGCACCCTCCCCCTCCCACCAGTTCAGACCTATTGCAAATGCCAAACACACACAGAGCCTCAAATAAGCGATTCAAAGAGGGAATACAAGACAGGATCAAACTTACAGCTGTTGTACTTGTGGATTGTTCATTAGGTTAGATGCCTATTTAAAGACGGGAGAAAAAAAATGACACCCTATTTAGTCAGAAATGACTGGGTAGATATGCAGATGTTGTGCCATTCAACTACAAACAAAGCGAATGCAGAAATACTTGGAAACAGATCAATAGTACAAAAATAGCCAAGAGAAGCACAGTGCAACACACAAGACAAGGCTGGTAATGCAGAACAGGCACCATTTCCACAGCCAGCACAGCCCAAGGAGAAGCCTGTGAATAAGTCACTGGCTTTTTATTTGACCTTAATGAAATACAAGCACAGCTTCCTCACAGCAACACTGAAACCAAGAAATGAAAACAAATCTGCTAAAGAGATGGAGGAGCTCCCCACGCCATGTAGCGATACATTTCATCCTGAACAGACCAATGCACAGACCAGACAGAGCCTGGCTGTGATCTGTCCACAGATTTACCATACTCATGAAGCCAGGGTTGTTCAGCAAGCCAGCTAAATCAAATCCTCCTGGACCTCCGGTCTGTAAGAATAAAGAAGCCACATGCAGATGATGACATCCTCTCACTTCCTGATGCGCATTACAATGAACATTACTTTAATATTTTACTCCCAGTGTTATCAGAATCCAGCCTTTAAACCACAACAAAGGGAAGAAGCTCTGCCCACACCCTTTCTGTAACTCACAGCCATCCTCAGGGGATTGGGCTCACCGAGGGAGTCAAAGGGCAGATGTCTGTATTACATGACTTACTGATCACCCTGTCACCAGCTGAGCCACATCAGCGATGTACAGCTGTAACCCCTTACAACTGCCAAGTTAAACACATCCACTTGGTCACCTTTACACCAGGTAAATCTTTAGAAAATTAAAATTCCCTTCAAAATGACACCAGCTTCCTAGCTAGGAAACCTCCAGTTTTCTTTTCTTAAGAAAAAAAAAAATCTTTGTAAGAAAAAAGCCACGTAAAATGCCCTTTCGGTATTGCTAACAGGTCACTAGAAAAAAAAAAAGCTGGATTTTAGGAGTAGTGATTTTAATTAAGAAAGGTGCTTAAGGCAAAATTGCTGTTTCAAAACAATCCTTTTTAATCAGTCTCATTTTTCAGCTCTTTCAAATAAGCCCAAGGTGACTGTGCTCAAGCAGTGAAGAGAAGTTACCCTCTCTGGATTTCAGTGGAAATGTTCACAGCAGGGCTCGTTAACTATCTCCCCTCTGTCTGCATACAGGATTTGCACTCTGAACACAGCCCAGGTCAGCAAGGCTCTGCCAGGCAGCGCCTGTTAGCACTTACAGTGAAGAAGCCGCCTTCTAATCTTACCCACATATAACAAGCACTAGTTTCAGAACTTACTGGACTAGGAGTCTCCTTCATTTTCTGTTCAGCTATTTTAAGGTTTGATTTGTATGTGTCATTGTCTGGATCCAGCTCCAGGGCTTTTTTGTAGTAAACGACAGCTTCTGTGTGTTTATTTAAACTGGAGAGGGCCAAGCTATTAAAGTGGAAATAAAATTAAAAGTTAGAGTTAGATAAGCACTTGCAATCTTCCTCCACCCCCAGCAGAGGTAAAACGCTAGGTATTTTCGCATGGCATTCCCGGGCAGAACACCACTGATAGCATCACTGCCACCAGGCGTTTTGAGATTAAAATTCTCGCACAAAAAACCCTGCTCTTACTTACCCCATTCTGCCATAAGCTTTGCTGTAGTTTGGATCAATGCCTATAGCTCGCTCACAGTCCCTCACTGCTCCAGCATAGTTTCCTAGTTTACTGTATGCAGCAGCTCTGGAGGGAATGGAGAAAGATGTGCAGAAATCACTTATCAGCTTGAATATGCTGATCAAGGTCACCCCTGTTCCCTCTCTGTAGTCTCCTGTTGTACAAGGCAAAGTCAAGTGTGAACTTGACATAAATCCAAGCCTTATCTAGGTGGAGCGGGCTGCTATCCAAACACCCAACTCCACGTTCTGCTCCTACTGCAAATAAGTCGAGGCTCTTACTCCTCCTTATGGACTTTCCAAGAGAAGCCTGGGCTCCGGGGCAGCACACAAGTATCACACTTGCTAGCTCAGACAATCTCTCAGCATCGCTTATGCCTTGGTTTCTTAGTCATAATGACTGTTTCATCCATTTCCCCACACACTCCATGTAAGAGGGAACATTGATTTTGAAGCCATCACACACTCATTCAAGCCTCAATCTCACAACTCTTATTGAGGGGCACCTGCCCAAAACCTTACGGGACTGACCCTCATGCAGCTAAAGGAAAGCTTCCCTAAAAGCACCAGTTGGAGTTCCTTGCCCCAAGAATTACCTCACCATGTCATTAGAATGTGTGCAGACATGTTATTCACGTAGCCAGCTGTACGTATGTACCCATAATAAGCAGATACCTACAACAAATCCTGATTCAAAGTCTGGTTTATTCAACAATTGTCTTCCCACCAACTTTCAAACACTTTTGCTTAGAACTGAAAAATAGGAAATTCGCTTGCATACCCATTTTTGCACACACATCAGTTCTCAATAACGAGCCTTCAACTTGTCTCATTTCACTCCTTTGTTTTATTATCAACACAGCCTCTCAAACCTGGGCTCTCTAGCCCACTTAGAGTTAATTGCAGACAGTATTTCTTGGCATCCTTCTATCTCCTCAAATGCCTAATAAGAGCTTGTTTCCACACCCACATCCTATCTAGAGATGCCAGGGCACAGAGCTGGCAGGAGGCACAGGAAAGTGTGTCACTATGAGCTTAGAAAAAACACACAAAGAGCAAGCAACAGAACAAGCAGTCTATAGAATCGTAAAAAAGGGATTTTGACCTTTCAAGGGTCTTAGATTCAAGTAGTAGGAATGAAAACACAGGTGTACAAGGGTGGAGAAAGAGATAATCAGTACCTGTTGCAGAAATACACAGCATTGGATGGATTCAATTCAATTGCTTTTCCATAGAAAGACACAGCAGCTTCAAAGTTTTCTGCCTTCATTTGTTCATTTCCTAAAAAGATGGCGGAAGGGCTCATTAACAAGTGAAAAATGGGGACAAACAAAAGCAACAGGCCTGGATCTATGTTCTACTTAAGAAAATAGAACAAGAGAGAAACCAACCACTTGCACTGCTTGCAAGTGGGGCACATTCAGCAGCGAGGTAAGGGACCTGCATCTTGGCAATTCCAGGTTGCCTGATCCTGCAAGGTCCCCCAGCACCCTCAGCTGTCCTCCCACCTCGGGCACACCTGAGGCCTCCCCAAAGCAGCACTGGGGTGTGCTGGCTCAGAGAAAGCTCTCCATTATACTTCAGCACTAATCACGCTCTCTTGCGTGGCAGAGAAAAGGCAACACACAGAGGAGAGCTCAACAGGAAAGATGCCCCGTTCTACACAGCGCAGGCTTCTTAGGATGCAAAAGTAAGTGCTGACCCAGCTGTCTATCTAGGCTCTGTGGCAGCTAAATTATGCCAACCTACACACGTTCCTGCAGCACAAGCAGAGAAACAAGCAGAAATGGAAAGGTTGATCCCATTTGCTTTTTCCCCCATTCCAAGCGTTCCCCAGGTGCTGAGTGAATTAAACCTCCTTCCCCATTACCATGTAAACCTCATTATACACCAGCTCCAGAGGAGGTTACCTTCAGTCTTGAGTCTTTCAGCTTCAGCTATGTCATCTTCAGAGGGGGTGATGGGCTCCGAATTTGTTCTGATGTGCTCAGGCTCCTTACAAGGAAAGGGAGAACGCCACGATAAGGACTCCCACTGAGATGTACTACACCTCCCCCTTTCCAAACGCTGGCTTGTCAGGCCCAAAACTTTTCACTCCTACACAGCTCCGAGGGGGCAGCATCGCCACAGAAATCAAGCAGAGCTCATTGCTTTGGCTGCTTAAGTGGAAACTCAGCACATATTTTATGGCACTCGCTCACCTTTCCTGCAGCAGCTTCAAATATTTCAGGAAGAGTCTGGGACACAGCTAGGCCTTGGTCTTCCATTGAGACACCAAATGCTGTCTCCAAACACTGGATGGCCACTGGACAAGAAGAGTCAGGTAATTAGCTTTCCTCACTCCATGTAAATACTTAAGACTCCCCCCACAGCACCTGAATTTCTTACCTTTGAACACACTAGGGGAAAAAAAATCCACCCTAAACCACAGAAGTCCACACACCAGACTTGATATTTGGGCCTTATCCTCAAATTTTACCAAAACCTCAGAGCTGAGCAAACCTTAGCTCTGGAGAGCAAGCTCCTGGATCGAGTCAGTCAAAACTCCCACCCCCTCAGATGACTCCAGAGCAGCTGCTGGGGGTAGAAGTTAATCAAACTGGGGCTTTCCTAGCCTTCCCACAGCTGTCGATGGCAAAGAGCAAGGGGAGATCTGCATGTTTCAGAAAGCCGTCACTTGTCAGAGGGTGGCTGCTCTGTGAAGCGCTGTGGCCATGCAGAGGTGCACAGACACCAAACAGCGGGTCCTGCGGGGGCTGCAGCTGCCCCCACCACCTCCCTCACCAGGCACCTGGTCGGGAAGCTGCTCCCAGCACAGAGGGGAATCCCAGTGACAAAACAGAGCTCAGTTTTACAAAACTCTTATGCCATATTTACAGTCCAAAANGACAAAACAGAGCTCAGTTTTACAAAACTCTCATGCCATATTTACAGTCCAAAAAGCATCAGGAATCAACCCCTTCTTCCACCCAACACCCTCCCTCCCGCCCTCTCTCGTTCCTGCCTCACCCAGGAATGTACCCAGCACTCTGCATACGTGCCTGCGCTCTCTTTCAGTGGGACAAATGTACAAGCCAAAGACTAAAGTGTAAGCTCCTTAAGTAGATCTTTTAAGATCAGTGTGCTCTCATTACCAGTGAAGCCCTCTGAAAAACCCCATACAAATACTCCAGGGCATGTTGTGGAAAAGCATTTCGATAGCAGAACGGGAAAAGCACTCTGCAAGCATAAAACACTTCCATACAACAACAAAGTGCTCATTTTACACTACACTACAAGCCTCCTGCCTCCACCTCATTTAAGATAAAACTTCTAAGTCTCAAACCCAGGGTTAGAGAGGCTTTTGATCCCAGGTATTTCCCTTCCTCAAGCTAATCTGCTTTTTAAAGAGATAACAAGAAATCACACAAGCAATCAGCATCCCTAATGCCCTGGATACCTCCCCAAGACAAATTCATTTCAAATCTTGAGCAAGGTTTGATGTTAGGAACAGCCCCATCAAGTAAGAGGCAGAAGACAGTAACAGTGTCCAAATTTCCCCAAGTGTGGGGCTGACAGACCTAGATGCATGAACAGGGAAGCGCATACAACCACCTACCTTCCAAACTCTCCTGAGCATCTGGAGATAGACCCCCGTTCTGTAGCTGGTCATGTAGAAACTGGATGATGGAGTAGGCAAGGCGCTTCTGGTCTGCCATTCTGGGAGGTTATAAGCGGTTCGTTACAACTTCTTGTAACTTTAAAAAAATCTGTAGAGAGAGAAGTTATATGATTTGACGGACAAGAAGTCAAAGAGCTTTCCTGCTGCTCTCCCCCAGTATGAATGTGGAGCATAAGGGAGTTGTTCAGCACTGGCCAAGGCCTCCAGAGCTTTCATTAAACTCTCTGCTATAACCACGACCTTTACATGAATTCTCCAGGCCTCAATTCACCCTCTCCAGAGTGAGCTGCACAGCACAGCCCTGCACCACAAGGCTCCCACCAAGGGAAATACATCAAAGGTGTTGCAGGAACTTAGGCTACCAACACATCTCTGACTGACTGGGACTAGACAAACTTAGGACTGAGGAGTTCACCACTAAACCACAGTCTTCTGCTTCCAGAGCATAATTTGATTCTGAAACAAAAACAAGAGCTGAAGCAATCTGCCACTGTTAGCAGAGCTGGGGTTCAGGGCTGCCAGTCCTCTGTGCTGCTTGCCAGCCCACCCTGCCAGGATGCTGATGGTAAAGGAGAGTGAGGACCCAAAGCAAAGCCCCCCCCATAAGCACACCCCAAGGCTGGGGCTTCCCAGAGATCCCAACACTGGGCCTGTCTGCATGACAGACGCAGCTCCTTGCACGGCACTGCTGCGGAGCCGAAGTGCTCTGCCTCTCCGGAACGCTTAACTGGGTTTGTAGCACAGAAAACCATTCAGGGTGACTTAACAGAGAAATTAAATTGCTTAAATGCAAACTCTATGAAAAAGAGCCCAGTAGAGCTAAGCTGACCCCAACCCACTTAAAGACACCAGAAATACCCCAGCCGCAGACAGACCCCGTGGTGTCCACCTCGGGTGAGGGCCTGTGCCCAGCTCCCAGCCCTGGTGACAAGCGTGCCCACAGGCCCTCCCGGGCCGCCAGGGGCAGGCAGAGAGGAGGGAGGCACCTCTCCTCCCCCACACCCCCAGACCCCCGCCCGCAGCTCCCACCGGTGCCCCCGGACAGGCCGGCAGGGAGGGAGGGAGGGAGGCAGGCCCGAGGGGCGCGGCGGGCCCCCGGACGCCGCCCCGCTCGCACGCCGCGTCGTGAGGAGACGGGAGCAGCGGCGGGACTCGCGGGCAGAGGAACGGGCCTACGCAGGGGGGGACACCCCGCCACAGCCCCGGGCCCGGCCCACACCGGACCCCGGGCGAGGGAAGTGCCAGACCCCGCCACGACCCCCGGCCCGGCCGCTGCCCCCGCCGGACCCAGAGGCAGACGGCGGCCAGCGGGGAGCACAGCCCCGAGCACCGGTTCCCCGCCCGGCCCCCCCTCCCGTCGCGGCCCCGCCCCGCTCACCGGGCGCCCCGACACTCGCCTCAGCCGGGGCGGGCTCAGCACTGCGCATGCGCCCCGCCCACTGCGCCTGCGCACGGCCTCCGCCCACCGCGCGCCTGCGCTGCCGCCAAGCACCGCCCACCCCCCGCCCCGCCCTGAGACCGTCGACAACGCAGGCGCGGAGTCCTTGGCGCATGCGCAGTCTGCGCCGCTCGGGGGCGGGGCCGGAGGCCGGAAGCGCGGCTGTCGCTCCGCCCTGATTTTTACCATCGAGAGGGGGCGTTGCTATGGGAACGGGCGGGCGGGAGCACCGGGTCGGGGTGCCGCTCCCGGTGGGGCTCCGCTCCCGGGCCCATGCCCATGGCGCCGCCCCGCAGCCGACGAGGCTGAGGGATGCGGACGGGATGCGGCTCCGCCTGTGCGGGCGGGTAGGCCGCTCTACTCTGCCAGGACGGGGCGACGGGAAAGGGGAGAGCGGCCCAGTCCTCCACGCTCCCAGAATCCCTCGGCGCGGCCGCTCTCTCTCTGCCCGCCTCTATGCTTGGGGCACATGCTCCGTGCGTGGGGCCGGCGCGGTCTCCTCCCGGCCTTGTCAGCAGAGCGGGGCCTCCCGCCACCCCCGGCACCCCCGGCATGGCCCCCCCCACAGGTACCGGGGGGCGGGGGGGGACTGGGGCAGGGGCGGGGGAGAGCACACGGAGCCGCGGGGTGCGGGCAAGGGCGAGGGGGCGGCGTGGCAAGGGGGAGATGGGGGGAAAGGAGTGGGGGCAGGAGGAGGGAGCTGGGGACAGGCCTCCAGGGGCTGTGCAGGGGGGCCGTGGTCTCCTGTTGTTCCCCCCGCCGTCACCTCTCTGCCCCACAGCTCCCACCCCGGGCAGGGGACACCCTCCACCCCCCCCTCCCGTAAGCCGAGGAATGGCGGGGAGAGAGGGGGAGGGAGTCAGGTTTCTGTGAAGGGCTTGTCATGACTCAGAGGGTAAACAATGCCCGGAAAATCATCCGGCTGCTGATTGCCGTCAGCGCCCCGGTGCCTTCTGAGCCCGGTTGCCCATCAGCGTGGTTTGTTTGCTGGGCCTCTCCTTTAAGTGCTGTTATCGAGCTTTAGCTATGCAGCTGAATTTTCTTTCCAGCTCGTATGGGACTGTGTCTCACAGACCTTTTCCTCCCCACCTTCCCAGGTAACGTTGTGGATAGCCAGTCCCCCAGGCTGTTGGCAAATCAGCTGAGATGGGACCTGACTGCCGAACAGATAGAAAACATGGCTGCAGAGCTCACGGAGAGGACGAAGATGGTGTACGACCGGGTGGGCTCCCAGGAGCAGGGCGAGGTGTCCTATGAAAACACTCTCAAGGCACTGGCAGATGTGGAAGTGGAATATACGGGTATGTGCACTGAGAGGGAGTACTGGCTTTCTGGAAATCAATGTGTTGTTGGTGGTTTTTTTGCTCTGTACTGTCATCTCCTTTTTTCTTCCCTTGGCTCCCTCAGCAGTATGGTGGGTTTTTTTTCCAGTTAATGTTTATACAGCTAGATATAAGTACAAAGAGTAGAGTAGATTTGGAACGGAAGAGTGAGTCTAAAACAAGGACGGCACTTTGGTGGCGCCACCACTTTGGCAGCGGGATGGTCTGCGGGAGGAGTCGCCAGGTTTTCAAGGTTGTCTGCAGCTCTTATGTGTCAAGGTGCATTAGTGGGTACAAATTGTGCATCGACAGAAATGGTTTGGATGGTCTAAGAAATCTTCAACTCTTTTCTGACTTCTCCCCTAAGGCAGTGGATAAAGGTCTCTCCATTTGTCTTGTTTAAATGCTGCTGTTGTTTTAGAGTTTATATGTAAGGTAACATGATATGATGGTATCGTGCGGGCAAATGATGCAGGCTTCGATGTATCTCTGGCTAATTATTTACAGCAGTAGAGTGCCAAAGTCACACAAGACCCCCTCCTGCCTGACGGCATCTGTTAGCTGTCCTGACTGCTGGTGTGGTGAGGTGTCAGGTCTGTATGAAGCAGAAGCCAGCCTGCAAGCCTCTTCTTTCTTCTGTCTGGTTCTTTTTCCTAAAATAAGAGGAAAAGTCCTTACTAAGCAGGGTAATGTTAACTTCAGCAGAACTGTCAGCACTTTCCCTGGGCAACAGAGAGTAGCTGCCTGCTCACCTTCTGCTGGGTGGAGAGTTCTCGTGCCTGGAGGGCAGCGCCTTCCCGCTGGAGTTGTATTATTTGAGGTTTTGCAGAAACAGTGGCAGGGAACGTTTTTCCTGTTTCAATTCTAAAATGGAAATACATCAGGACAGAGCACACCTGGGAGGTAGTGACTTTTGAGGAGTGTCTGCAGTAAAGGTGTGTCACTCTTAGCCTGGCCCTCTAAGGAGAGGAGTCACGCAGCGATGCTGCCCGTGTGTCTGCCAGCATAGAAGTCCAGTGATTCTTGAAGCTGGTATCAACAGATACAGCTGGGACAAAGGCCTTGGGCTCTCACAGGCATGAAATTCATGTGAGTTTTGTGAGAAAGGTGGATTGTAGTGGGAAATCAGTGGACAGATGTGCTCAGTAGCGAGGAAGGGGTGAACAGGCACTGCGGGTGACTGAGCACTGCTCCGAGAGGACAGCTCTGGGTTTATCTGAGGGCAGCAGCTTGCCTTGCTCTTCCTTTGTGTGGGCGGGCAGGTCAGCCCCCAGGGCCGCCAAACTGGCTCCCAGTTAACACAGGCTCTCTGTGTGCACTCCCACTCACAAGCAGTTCTGGGACATGAAGCCATTGCCTTTGCTCTAATCCCTCTTCTGTCTTTCCAGTCCATCGGAACATGCTGGACTTCCCCCAGCACGTCTCTCCTTGCAAAGACATCCGTGCTGCGAGCACCGAGGCTGACAAGAAGCTCTCGGAGTTCGACGTGGAGATGAGCATGAGGCAGGACGTGTACCAGAGGATTGTCTGGCTCCAGGTGCGTGCTGGGGAGGATGCACTGTCAGTGATGCACCCAAGCAGGGCACTGAAACTTCCTAGAATTACAACAAACTATTTTCCCTTGTCCCAGAACTTAAAAGTGCATGATATCGAGTCAGGTCTGGAACTGAATCGCTGTGTGATCATGGCGGAATGGTCCAGCTGTTAGTGAGAACTGGGGAGTTGGGGGCTGAGGGCTCTGTGCCCCCTCAGGGCCCCGATTACCCCTTTGGTAAGATGGCGTTAGTAAACCCAGCCTGCCTCATGTGGGGAAGGGGCTGGGTAACGGCCTGAAAAGTGCCGTAATAGGACATAAAGTTGATGTGTTTAAAGCCATCTGGTAGGAACTAATGCACCAAACTAAAGCCTTCTTGTGGGGTGTTTCCATCTACTTCTGGGTCACTGGTGTTATAGTAACCCATAACTTCTCCCAGGAACCAACTTTCTGCAACACCCGATCCTGTGGTTCCCTGTGCTCATGGGTTTTGTTTTACAGGAGAAAGCAGAGAGTGCTTCACTGAAGCCTGAAGCAAAGAGATATCTAGAGAGGCTGATCAAATTGGGTAAAAGAAACGGTCTCCATCTCCCTGAGGAAACGCAGGAGGTGAGGTCACAGAGCTTAAAGTAAGCACACGTAGAGGAGGCTTGCAGGGCTAACGGGACAGCGTAGCGTTAGAGCAGAGGACTGAGGCTCAGCTCCTGAATTTCTCCCCTGATTTGTGTGACCTTGGGCCTGTTGGGTGATGTCTCCATGCCCCTCTTTTTCCTCTCCGTTGGAGGGGGATGACATTTACAAAGTGGGATTGACGCTGGGAGTCGGGGGCCTCCCGGCAAGCTGAGATTGCAGATGGTGCTGTGCAGGTCAGGAGTGGAGGTGGCACCCGGTCCCCACGTGCAAAGGGACAGTTGGGGGTGGTGTCCCCCTGGGGCTGCGGTTGGGCTGAGCGGGCTGAACTGCTCAGGGTCTCCCTCTCTTACCATGCGCCAGTGGCTCAGTGAAGGAGCTGGAAGCTGGGTTAAAAATAGAAGGCGAAATGAAATAAGGGTAGAGGAGGTTGTTGCTTGAACACCTGCAGCTTCTGGGCTGACAAGAGACAGTTGGGACCTTGCTGAGGTGGCTGCTTTCCTACCAGGTGTGATCAAAGGGAGCCTGTTCTAGGCTGAGCGCTCAGCGCCTCCACGCAATTAATTCTGCTGCGTTGCATTTGAATAAAAGCCAAGTGCAGACTGCTGGGCAGCTCAGCAGGCAGGCTGCTGACTGGAGACAGTGAAGGGTGCTGTTTGACTTCCCCCTTTGGACTGACTTTTCTCTGTTCGTCTGTATTTTAAAGAAAATCAAAGCTATTAAGAAAAAGCTGAGTGTGCTTTGCATAGACTTCAACAAGAATCTCAACGAAGACACCACCTACTTGCCCTTCTCAAAGGAGGAACTAGGTATGGAGCGTTCGGGCTTATTCCTCTGCTGGTGCGGCCCTGAGTGCCTGGATTCCTCTGGCCAAGGAGCAAGAGCCTGTTTCTGTGCTCAGTCCCAGAGCTGGTATTTCTGGAGGCACCTGGGCTCTCCATCAGTCCCGTCTGCTCTTTTCTCAGGGGGACTCCCTGAGGACTTCCTGAACTCCCTGGAGAAGACAGAGGATGGCAAGCTGAAAGTCACCTTGAAATACCCGCATTATTTCCCTCTCCTGAAGAAGTGCTACGTGCCCGAGACGAGGAGGAAGGTGGAGGAAATGTTCAACTCCAGGTGCAAAGAGGTAGGTGGGCCTTGCTGCTTGCCAGCAGGGCCAGACGGCATGGCAGGGCAGGTCCAGGCACTGAAGGGGTCTCGTCTGAGATTTGTGCTTCTTTCTGCTCTGGGGCTCATGCTTCCTTTCTCACCTGTGTACTCCACTTCACTCTTTGTCTGACTCTACCTTGCAGGAGAATTGCTTGATCCTCAAGGAGCTGGTGGACTTGCGGGCTCAGAAAGCCAGTCTGCTGGGCTTCAACACGCACGCGGACTTTGTGCTGGAGATGAACATGGCTAAAAGCAGCAAGACAGTGGCTACCTTCCTGGGTACGGCACGTGGCTGTGGAGGGGAACAGCAGGGGCATGCTGGGCTGGGTGTGCCCCGGGGACTCACCCTGCTTGCCTTGGTTTTCCTAGATGAGCTGGCCGAGAAGCTGAAACCCCTCGGGGAGAAGGAACGGGCTGTGATCCTGGACCTGAAAAAGAAAGAGTGCGAGAAGCGTGGCCTGGAGTTTGACAACCGCATCAATGCCTGGGACATGCGCTATTACATGAACCAGGTGGAGGAAACCAAGTACAGCGTGGACCAGAATCTGCTGAAGGAGTACTTCCCCATGCAGGTGGTCACCACAGGCCTGCTGGCCATTTACCAGGAGCTGCTGGGGCTCACCTTCCATCTGGAAGAGAAGGCTCAGGTCTGGCATGAGGACGTCCAGCTCTACACAGTGAAGGACACCTCCTCTGGGGAGACCATCGGCAAATTCTACCTGGACCTGTACCCACGGTGAGGCCTTGGGTGAGGTGAAGCGAGGGAGGAGGGCTAGGGCAGAGGGAGCAGAGGCTGCCACACGTCTTGGGGAAGGGGACAGGCTGTCCCGCTCCCAGACGCGTGACTGTGCAGAGGGAGCAGTGTATGCTCGGGCAGGGCTGTCCCAGGAGCATGGGGTCACCAGGGGCTTCTGCTCTGAGCAGGACCGCGGTGGCTCGTGGCTGGTCGTGGGGGAGGATCTGTGTAACAGTCTCCTCTTCCTGGCCTAGGGAAGGGAAATACGGGCATGCAGCCTGCTTTGGCCTGCAGCCAGGCTGCCTCTTGCCGGACTCCAGCCGGCAGATCTCGGTGGCTGCCATGGTGGCCAATTTCACCAAGCCCACGCCGGATGCACCTTCCCTGCTGCAGCACGACGAGGTGGAAACCTACTTCCACGAATTTGGGCATGTTATGCACCAGCTATGCTCTCAGGTGAGGCCTGGCTGGGCTTGCAGAGGGTTACCTTTCTTTCCCCTGTCATGCTCCCCTCTGGGGTTAAATGATGCCCCGCTCTGAGCTGGCTGTGTCTCCTAGGCTGAGTTCGCCATGTTCAGTGGGACACATGTGGAGCGGGACTTTGTCGAGGCACCGTCGCAGATGCTGGAGAACTGGGTGTGGGAGAAGGAGCCACTGCTGCGTATGTCCAGGCACTACAAAACTGGAAGCCCCATCCCTGATGAGCTGTTGGAGAAGCTCATTAAATCCCGTCAGGCAAACACAGGTGGGTCCCTGCAGAGGGAAGTGGGAGCCAGCGAAGAGGGGCTGGAGGGGAGCAAGGGCTGTGTGCTGTCCCCTGTGCGTGGGGAGGGGAAGAGGACCCTTAATGATAGAGCGAAGAAATGAAGGCTTTGCCTTGCTCCCCGTGGGGCTGTGGGGACCGAGGAGATTGGGGGAAAGAAACCACGTCTGCTTGCTGTTAATCTGGGAAGAGCGAGGGTGGTGTGGCAGGAGGTGCAGCGGGCTGGGTGGTGGCACAGTGGGAAGAGGTGCTGGGGAAGGCAGAGATTATCGGCAGGCAGGGAATGAGGCTTTGGCCTGAGTGGGGGCTGCTGAACTGGTCTGGTTGGGGAAACGGGTCAGAAGTTGGGTGTGGGGAGAACTATGGGAGCCCCCCGGCTTCGGAGATGCTCCTACCTGCAGGCAGGAGCTCAGTTTGCCTCCTCCTTCTGGGAACAGGGCTCTTCAACTTGCGTCAGATCGTCCTGGCCAAGGTGGACCAGGCGCTGCACACCCAGACGAAGGCCGACCCCGTGGAGGTGTTTGCCCGGCTGTGTGAAGAGGTGCTGGGCGTCCCTGCCACCCCAGGTACCCAGGGCCTTGGGGGTGCTGCTCTTGCCATCTCTCTGGGCCTGGCCTGCAAGCTTGGCTCAGCAGGTTCTTTTCAAGGCTGGGGCTTCGGGCTGGCTCAATGGGGACAGTTTCTGCTGGCTCCAGGAAAAGCAGGGCTGAAGCCATACAAAAATAACTGGAAAGTTCTTCCCTGTTTCCCCTGGGATTGTGAACAAGCTGACCCGATGCCTGCTCTGACATATTTACAGCACGGAGGGGTTTTTCTGGGCTGTGAGCGGTTCCAGCAGCCTTTCCCGTTAATGCCCCTTCCCTTCCTTTGCTGCAAAGGTACAAACATGCCTGCTACGTTTGGCCACTTGGCTGGAGGCTACGATGCCCAGTACTACGGCTACCTCTGGAGCGAAGTGTACTCCATGGATATGTTCCACACGCGGTTCAAGCAGGAGGGGATCATGAACTGTAAGGTAGGGAGGATGTCCTGCGCCGCTGCGCTCTCGGCATGCGGCAAGGGCTGAGTCCCCTGCCGGAGCTGGTAGGAGACAGCAGCGTCAGTGGGAGGGTGGGTGTCCTACATGTACCCCCGTCTCTCTCTCCTCGCAGGTGGGCATGGATTACAGGAATTGCATCCTGCATCCTGGTGGTTCCCTGGATGCTTCCGACATGTTGAGGAAGTTCCTGGGCCGCGACCCCAAGCAGGACGCCTTCCTGGCCAGCAAAGGACTGAAGGTGGAGAGCAACTCGCTGCCTTCAGCCTGCTGAGAAACTGCTCCGGTCCGTTTTGAGTCAAGCCAGCTCCTTCGTCTACGCACCAGTCCTCTCAGGCCAAGCAATAGCCGGTACTTCTGTCACCAAACGCATCCTGGGCCAGCCCCTGCCTGGAGCTGTTCCTCCAGGATCCTGCTCCAAGCTCACCCTGGGCTTTGGGAGCCGGTTTCAGCCCTGGTCCAGGGCTCTGCGGTGACAGCTCTGCAAAGGGACTTGAATTGCTTTTGTCACCCCCCTGAGGGGGATGGGGCTGTCGGTACCCCACACAAATTGGCTGAACTTTGAACCTGATTTCTGCACGAGGGTGAGTTTCAGCCTCATTTATAGCTGGGGAGGAGGGTGAGAGGAGGTACCAAACTTGAATCATTGTTTTAAAATCCCTTCTTTTTAAGAAATGAGACTTTCCACCAGGCTTGCCTTGTTTTGTGCCCCGGGGCAGACTTAACTGTCCAGAGCACGAAACAAGTGGCCTGAGGAGCTGCGCTGGGAGTCGTGCTCTCCCCGTCCTTGGGCAGCTGGTGGCTGTGGAATAAAGATGGGGAGATCCCAGAGCTTAAAAACCATTGGATTTACTGGAACGCTCTGCCCTGAGCCCCTCAGACATTCCTGCCGGGGCAGCAGGCCTGGGAGGGGGGCAGAGATAGCCGGTACAGCTATTCCCAGAACAGGGGCTCTGGGGAGCGTGACCTGAGTCCCGCCACGCTGCCGGGCATCCTTGGGAGGTTGTACCGTCCCCCAGGCTGTGTCAGAGCTGCTGGGACCCCACGCCTGGGGCTGTCTTAGGGCAGCCGATGCCTTGTGGCAGCAGAGGGTGCGTTGCTATTGCTGTCACCTCTAAGCCAGGGNGGGGCCTTTTTTTTTTAAAAAAAAAAAAAAAAAAAAGGTGGATAGCTTCAAACAACACGGATGCCGGGGATAAAAATATCAAGTGGGCTTTGTGCCAGGCCTGGAGCGGCCGGGCTCTGGGTGCGGCGCCGAGCTGGGGGACGGCAGCCAGCCCTTTGCCCAGCCTTGGGAGCAGCCGGGCTGTGCCACCTGCCCCCCCAGCTGTTCCCCTGTCCCCGAGAACCTTAAAACCGGTGCCCGCGTGGCATGGCGTGGTGTGCCTCCCTCTGCTCGCCTCTGCAGTGCCCTTCCTCCCAGCTCCGCTGCGCCTGAGCGGGCAGGAGGGCAGCTCTGCCGACGCGTGCAGGGCTGTGGGTCGGAGCTGCTGGGGGGGAGCGCTGACCCCAAGGGCAGAGGCTGATTTCTGCTGATTTTAGCTCATGTAGGAATCACACATGGCCTGGGAAAGGTTTTTAGCAGCGAGTGTGGGGGGCAGGCGGAAGGTAGGCTGTTTCCCTTGTAGCAGAGAGGAGCCGAGGACCTCGGAGGGGAGCTGTGAGCTCCCGCCGGCGTCAGGCATTTATGGCAACGGGGTACTGAGGGCATATCTTGTTTTCTGGTGTCCCTTGGTCACTTTGTGATGCCGTTTGAGGGCTGCAGGATCACTCCCTGCAGCTCTCCTGTGGTTTGAACACACAAAGGGTGCTGGCGAGAGGCCGAGTGCCTGCGCTCGCACCCACCATCCCGGCCAGGGCCGCGTGTGGGGGCTGCTGTCCCTCCCCAGGGTCTCACGCCGCAGCTCCCTCCCCGCCTGGGCTGTTCCCTTTGCTTCTCCTCTCGGCTGGGCTGCGTCACCGGAGGGGCTCTGGCTTCCTTCCCTGCAGCCGCTGATGAGAACGTTGGAAGAAAGCTCACCCCAAGTGCAGACAAAGTCGTTGCTGTCACGTCCCTCCCCCAGACCCCCCTGGTGACACGGGAAGGCCGGTGACACTCTCCCTCACGGGTCCCCTCTTGTGCTGACATGTGGACAGGTCCGTACACAGCGAAGTGGCTCCTTGGTGCTTACTGGGGTCACGTTGAGCATCTTGTCTTTGTCCCCACCCTCTGTTTTAGGCATAGGCGAGTGTCTGTCCGGGTGCCGGCCGCGCAGGGCCGGGCGCTCTCGAGTTGACGCTGTGCGTGTTTTAAGTGTCATGTTTTACTGAGCTTTCAGCGTTTTCTTTCAGACCTCTCCTCTTGAGGGAGAACAGGGAAACCGCGCACTTTCCTCCCTCCTTCCCAGGCCACAAATGACCCTGTCCCTCCCTCCAGTCACCCCTGCTGCTGGCTGCACGGTGAGAGGTGCTGCCGGAGGCTGCGGCCGGGCAGAGCGGGGGGACCCCACGCCTCTCCTCGTGCACGGGTGATCCCCAGGAGCAACACCAGGCACTGGGCTCCTCAGAGCTGCACCTTCTCCCCCCTCAGCTCCTCGTCCCCGTCCTGTGCCAGGCTGGCAGGGAAGAGAGGTCCCTTTTGGGTTTTGGTTGGTTTTTTTTTTTTTTTTCTGTTAACGTTTTTTAAGGGCAAACTGGTGTGTGTGTGCCGTTCGTAATGGTCACGTCCCACCCTGCTTGTTTCAATGACTGGATTTTAGACGGTTCCTAGCACTAATAAAGGTTTTCCTAAGTGGATGTTTGCATGGCTCCAGTCTTGCCAAGGAAGCTGCTTCATCGTGGCGGCGGGAAGATGGCTCCCCTCCGGGCTGGCAGGGTGCTGAGTCCCGGTGGTCCCGGCACAGCCACCCCCTCACCAGCGCCGTGGCAGCCCCCCGCAGCAGTCTGTGCAGTGTGTCCTGTCCCACGAAGATGGGCACTGAGTGGCAGGCGCGGGGCGGCAGCCTGTCCGGCGTGAAACCCTGGGGAGTGAGAAGCAGTGACCCCCCCATCCCCACCATGTCCCTGTGGGCCATGTGCCGCCCACCGGCCCCGTACCTGGGTGAAGAAGCCGTGGTCCAGCACATCCCGCAGGCTGGGCCGTGCCGCGGGCTCGGGGGCTAGCAGGCGGGCGATGAGGGCACGGGCGCGGGGCGAGAGGTGGGGGGACAGCGGGTACCGCGCTGCCCGGATGCGCTGGTACAGCTCCTGCCGGTGAGCTGCCTCGAACGGGGGGCTGCCCGTCAGCGCCGTGTACCTGGGGGGGTCCGGCTGCTCAGCAGGACCGGGAGTACCCCCTGCCTTCCCTTCCCTCCCTCCCTCCCTCCAGGACCCCGCTTACATGACGCAGCCCAGGGCCCACACGTCGGAGGGCACCCCGTGTCCCTTGCGGTCCAGCACCTCTGGGGCCAGGTAGCCGGGTGTCCCACAGAGCGCCCTGGGGAGACAGGCAGGGTGACCCCCAGCCCCGCAGCCCCCTCCGGCAGCGCCACGGCCCCACACTCACCCCCAGCGCCGGCCAGCCGGTGCCTCCCGCCGCGCCAGCCCCAGGTCCCCGATCTTCACCTGCATCTTCT
>RSEF01000028.1:3410372-3425096 GCA_003993805.1 Himantopus leucocephalus
GCAGGTAGTACCGCACCTCCGGCTCCGTCAGCCTCCCCCGGGCCCGCAGGATGTCAGCGAGGGACTGGGGACGGAGCGAGGTGCCAGCTCGGGGCCTGGCGAAGCCCCGACACCGGGATGCTCCGTTTTGGGGTGCCGGTGCTCACTCACCCGCCGGCTGCAGTACTCCAGCAGCAGGTAGATGTGGCTGCGGTCGGCGAAGTGCCCGTGGAGGCGGACGATGTGCCGGTGGCGCAGGCGGCCGTGCAGCTCCCGCTCCCGCTCCACCTGTGTCGGCGTGAGCCTGGCAGCCCCCCCGGGAACCCTCTGGATCCGGGGACCCCCAGCATGCACCCTCGGGGTGAGAGGGATGGGAACCCACCCAGTGACCCAGGAAAGAGGGAGAAGGGGCAATGGCAGGGCTGTGGGACTCTGTGGGGTCCCCCTGGGCGTCACACCCCCCCCTCCCTGGGGACTTTCTATGTGACCCCCAGACTCACCCTCTCCCCGACGCCCACCGCGGTGAGCCGGGCTTGGGGGATGACCTTCGCTGCGTAGACTCTGCCGCTGGCCACCTCCGTCAGCTGGTAGCAGCGCCCAAAGGCGCCCTGCGGGGACGATCCCACAGGAATGAGCCGCTTGGCACCCCCGGGGCGAGGGGCCGTGGCAGAAGGGGGTCCCAGGTGTCGGGGTGCCTGGCCACTGCCCTTCCCTGGGGCCAAGGAGCCCAGAGGACACGGCTGGCGCTGGCCCCAGGCACCGGCTCTGCTCTGGCTCAGTCCCCAGCGCCTCCCCGCTGCCTCAGTTTCCCCTTCCCCAGAGGGGACGTGGTGGGTGCCCCTCGGAGCGGGACCCCTCGGGGACCCCCTGCAGCCCCATGGGGTGCGGGGGTGTGATGCTGCTGGGGTGCCCAGCGGGGAGGGGGTGCTGGCTGGGGTGAGGGGCTGTCTGGGGGTGCAGGGACGGGGCCGGTGTGGGGGCGATGGGGGATTTACCTCTCCCAGGAGCCGTCCCCGCTTATAGAGCATCCCGCTGCCCGCATCCTCGATGTACCATCCGGGGAGCCCGTCCCCTGCGCACCCCCGGGCCATCCTCCCTGCTCTGCGGAGGGGACACCCCGAGGGACACCCGCACCCCCGCACCGTAACCCCTTCGGCTCCGGGCTGGGGGTGCCTGGGGCTGCCCTAGGGGGGCCCCAAAGGGTGCTGGGTGCCACTAAATACCCCCCCCTGCCGGGATGCTCAGCATCAGGGGGTACCGGGAGGGTCCCGGATCAGGACGAGACCGGGTGGGGGGGTCCCGTTCGCCCCTTCCCCTCTGCAGCTGGGGCTGGTGGGGGCGGGGGGGAGGGGGCGCAGATGCTGCTTCGCCCGGAGCCCCCCTCGACCGCCGGAGCTCCGGGCCCCGAAGGGTTAACGGGCGGCCGGGGAGGGCCGGGCGCACCTTTGGGGCTGGATATTAATAACGCGGCGGGGAGGGACGGGAGGCGAGCGGGAACGGGGGGGGGGAGCCTCGCCCGGCCCCCCCCGGAGCTGCGCAGGCGATGCCCGATCGTACCGGGTCCCCCCTCCCCGCCGCCGCCGGGACGCCGGACCGGGACTGAGCCGCCGGGACGCCCCGGACGAGGGGCGGCATGACCGGGTGGGGGTGTCGGGGCGGCCCGGTCCCCCGCGGGGGACCCCACGGTGCCGGGTAAGGTCCCGATTTCTGCTTAACCCTTCGCGGACCCCCGAGACACCACCCCCACACACCACCACCACGTCCAGCCCGCTCCTGCGGGGAAACTGAGGCACGGGGCGCCCCCCCGGGCCGCCAGCGGGGTTTGGGCATCACCCGCCCCTCGCCGGGCTCCGGATTCCCCCGCAGCGGAGGCACCGCGACCCCCTCACCCCCCCCCAATCCCCTGCCCTGCCGGGGGGACCCGGGCGTGCGGGGCTGCGGGGGCCACTCGCGACCCCCCGGTGCCCGTGGGAGCTGCGCGGCGGGAGGAAACGGGCTCGGCCGCGGGATTCCCCGACGCGGGGCCGGGACCCCCGCACCCCCGGCACCCCCCGGCACCCCCCGGCACCCGCGGGCTGGCGGCGTTGGGGTGCCGCAGGGTGAGGCGCTTTGGGACACGGGGGACACCCCGCTGCCCCCCCCCCCCCCCCCCCCCCCCCCCCCCCCCCCCCCCCCCCCCCCCCCCCCCCCNTCCGGCTGCGGGAGCGACACGGAGTCCCGGCGCCGCCGCGCAGGTCTGGTCCTGTCCCGGCAGGCAGCGAGCCCGGCCCGGCTCCCCGCCGCGGGGCCCGTGGGGTGCAGCGGGGCCCGTGGGGTGCGGCGGGGCCATCTCCGGTGCCCGCACCCGCGTGGGCACACGTGCGGGACGCGGCGTCGCCCCCTCGGCTGCGCCCACCCGCACCGGACCCCGACGGCGGGGGACCCTCCCGCTGGGTCTCCGCTCCCCTCCGTCTCCCCCTCCTTTTCCCCCCCTCGCCGGGGTCCCCGTGGGGTGCGCGTGCCGGGATGTGGGGCACCCCACTGCCTCCCCCGTCCCCGTCCCTCGGGCTCAGGGCTCTCTGCTCCCGCAGGCACCGGTGGCGGCTGCTGCTCCTGGCCTGGCTCAGCCTGGGCTGCGGCGTCGGCACGGCGCAGGTGAGGGGTTCGGGGTGCAGGGGGGCACCCCCGGGCTGCTCCAGCCCGACCCTGGCGCTGACCGTCACCTTCCTCCACGCAGGACCCAGCCCTGGGGACACCAGTGTGGGTCCCCGAGCCCCCAGCCCCTGCTCGGCCCCGCCGGCAGCCGGCCCGGGGTGCCTGGGGGCCCTGGGGGCCCTGGGGACCCTGGAGCTCCTGCTCCAGCTCCTGCGGGGACGGCGTCGCCCTCCGCACCCGGAGGTGCCTGCGGTGAGTGTGGGACGGGGCAGCACGGCCCCCCCGGGGCCCCCTACACCCCCTCAGCACCCAAACCCTGTGTGGCACCCCAATCCCGCCACCGCCCCCCCGCACGTGTCCCCGCAGGCCCTCGGCACCACGCTGCGCCCCGGCCAAATTTCAGCCTGATTTTGGAGGGGAGGACGGGGGGAGCTGGACCCCGCCGCCCCCATGCTGGGGTGCAGCTCCGGCAGGATGTGGCCCCATGTGGGACATCGTGGTCCCCTGTCCTTCTCCCCCATGGGGGTCCATCACTTCCAGCCCGGCTGCGGCTCGGTGGCTCGGTGTCCCGGCCCCGAGGACAGGGCAGGTCCCCGTGGGGGACGCAGGGTGCGGGCAGGGCTGCTCGGGGGGGCTGCGCCTCGCCACGCTGATGCTGTGGCCATAGGTCCACCGAGGAGGACACGTGCACGGGTGACCCACGGCAGTACCGGCTCTGCCAGCTCCAGGTGAGTGTGTGAGGGCCACAGCATGGCCAATCCCGGTCCCCATCCCGCGGGGCTCCATCTTCCCGGTCCCCTGGGGCTCCATCCTGTTGCTCCCGCAGGGCTGCCCCGGCGGCTCGGTGCCCTTCCGTGCCATGCAGTGCTCCCTCTACGACAACAAGCCCGTCCTGAGCACGCCGGCGCGGTACCGCTGGGTGCCCTTCCACGGAGGTGAGTGCTGGGGTGGCAGGCGGCATCACTGGGCTCACCGGGGGCCACGGCTGCCACTGGCGTCACCCCCTTCCCTTCCCGCTGGGCTCCGGCAGCCCCCAACGTCTGCGACCTCAACTGCCTGGCCGTGGGGCACAACTTCTACTACACCTTCGGCCGGGTGCTGGACGGCACCCGCTGCGGCCCCGGCTCCCCGGACATCTGCGTCGGCGGGCGCTGCCTGGTGGGTGCACGTGGGGCCGGGACCCGCGGGACCCCCGGGACCCCCAGCTCTGAGCCCTCGCCCTGAGGCCGTGTCTCGGCTCCCTGCAGAGCGTGGGCTGTGACGGGATCCTGGGCTCGGGCTCACGGCCCGACGCTTGCGGCCAGTGCGGCAGCAGCCATGACACGTGTCTCTTCGTGCACCGGCTCTTCCAGGGCGCGGACCCCTCCTCCGGTGAATGAACCATTGCCCCGGCCCCCTCCATGGGTGAATGCTTTGGCTCTTGGCTCCCCTGTCCTCCCGTTCCCCATCTGTGTCCCCAAGGCATCGCCTGGGTCCCCCGTCACCCTGGCCCCTCTCTCCATCTGCCCCATCGCTGCCAGGGCATCGTCCCTCATCCCTTCTTGTCCCCAACATGCGAGGACAGGGACAGTGGGTTTGGAGGAGACCCCTCACTGGGGTGATTTTGCCTCATTGCAGAGGGTATCGCTCCTCCGGGGGCTGCGGTCCCTGTGGTCCATGGGGTCCCCAGGGCTGTTCAGGGGTCCGTGGGGGCACCCGGGGTCCGTGTGTCCATATCCAGTGTCCATGGGGTGCTTGGCCAGGCTGCAGCGACGATGATGCCCATGAGGACAGACAGCCCCAGATGGCACCCCAGTGTCCCCCAGGGCCATCGCTGGGTGCCCTGGATGTCCCAGCACGTGGGGCCCAGTGGGGTTAATGCTGCTGGTGCCTGGGACGGGGATGGGGCTGCCCCAGACCCAGAGCTCCTCTGTGCCCGGTCCCCTCCTGCCCCAGCACTGTGTCCCGCTCCCCTCCCCGGGCTGTCCCCTCGGGCCATGTCCCAGCTCTGCCCTGACTCTGCCCCCCCGCCAGGTTATTTTGGGTACATGAACGTGACCAAGATCCCGGCCGGGGCCACCCACATCAAGGTGACGGACAAGAGCCGCAACTACCTCGGTAGGACATGTCTTGTCTCCGTCCCAGTCAGTCCCAGTGCATTCCAGTTGGTCCTGGTTGGTGCCACCCATGGGTGCAGGCAGGGCAGGGCAGGGGGTGGCCGTGCCGTGCAATGCCGTGCGTGCGATGCCGTACCATGCCGTGCCGGTTCCCCGGCTCGGATGCTCTTTTGAGCATCGTGGGTTCAGTGAACTCGCCGGCGCCTGGGGCATTTTTCCAGAGGCCACGGCCGTGGGTTTCGGGAAGGGTTCAGCTGGAGCGGGGCCAAGCCAGCCACCGCAGGACCGGGACCAGGACCCCTGTCCCCAGACCTCCCCCTAGTCCCCCTCCCGATGCAGTCAGGGCCCCGTCCCCCCCCGGGACCGGGGCTCGGGGGGCTTGGGGGGTTTTGCACGCCAGGGTTTGGCGCCGGCTTGGGACCGATGCCAAGTTCTTACAAGAAAGCAGATTTCTCTGGAGCCCCGACCGCAGCTCTCCCAGCCCACGCTGCCCTCCCCGCTCGGGGAGAGGCCTCCGGTGGGGACCCAGGAATCCGGGCTGCCCCCCCCCACCCCCAGCCCAGCCTGGCGTGGGGGTCCTGGGGACGGTGTGGTGCTCAGCCCCCGGATACGCTCCCTCCCGCAGCCCTGATGACGAGTGATGGGCGCTACGTGCTCAATGGGGACTGGTCCATCGCTTGGCCGGGGCCGTACGAGGTGGCCGGCACACGGCTGCAATACACCCGGGCCCCTGACGGCACCGAGAGCCTGGAGGCACCCGGGCCCACCGACGAGGATCTGCACGTGATGGTGAGGGTGGGGGCGGCGCGGGGATGGGGGCACCCGGCCCCCCGCCGCCATCGCTCCCCTTACCTCTGCCCCTGCCCGCGCAGGTCCTGCTGCAGGAGCCCAACCCCGGCATCGAGTACGAGTTCTGGCTGCCCCGCGGGCACCCCCAGCCCGGCCGTGGCGACACCAGCCCCCTGCGGCAGCCCCAGCCCCGGGGGGCCGGCAGCCCCCCGCCCCAGGAGCCCCCAGTCACCCCGGCCCCTGCGCCACCGTCCCAGCCTGGGGGCTCTGCCACGGAGCTGCCACCGAGAAGCCCCCCTGGCCGGAGCGGGGCCGGGGCTGCCGCAGGTGCCTGCTTCCCCCGTGGGGGTCCCCACAGCCCCCTGCACCCTCGGGCTCTCTGTGTGGGGAGGGTCCTGCAGAGCCCCGGGGCTTCTCCATGAGTTGGGGACTCCAAAAATGTCCCCCTGACTTAACCCTCCCCGGGATACTTTGGAGCCCCGCGTGTCCCCTCTCTCCTTATGGGGTATAGACCCCCAATGCCCCCTCCCACTGCTGCAGGAGGGGGTTTTGGGGGTGCCGTGTACCCTCTCCTCCCTAAACTGCTGCAGCTTTGCCCCCGCAGGGCGATGCAGGAGGTGCCGCCCGGCCAAGGGACGCTCCCAGCGCGTCTGGCACTTCTGCCAGAGCGACTTCGGTGAGCGCCGGGGGTGGGAAGAGGCTTGGGGCGATGCCGGGGAATGTGCCCGGCTCAGGGTGCCCCGTGCTCGCCCCCACAGTCTTCCAGGGCCGGATCCTGGCACGGCGCCTGGTGGGACAGGAGACGCGCTACGAGGTGGAGGTGAAAATGCCATACCAGCACCGCTTCCCGCTGGTGCCTCGGGAGTACATGTGGGTGCCCAACACCTGCGGCTGCCCCCCGCTCCGGGAGGGCGGCGAGTACCTGCTCATGGCGCGGCGGCACGTCAACTACGAGCGCACGCTTAACCGCATCCTGCTGCAGGACGACGGCTACGCCCGGCCATGGACGCCCCGTGAGGACCGGCTGGTGCGGGAGGCAGCCCGGCACTGCCCCCAGCCCCGGCCGCCCTGAGCCCCCCGGCTCCATTGCCCGGGGAGGGGGCGGCAGGCGGGACGCCGGGGGCTGGAAACGCTCCTGCCATGTGCCGAGCCCTTTCCATGGCTGTGGAGGGTGCAGGGTCCCCGGGGACCCCCGTCCTGCCCTCGGCCCCGTGCCGGGCATCTCGCCGTCCTTGGGGTCGACTTGGCTGCGGGGGGGTGGAGGAGGGTGGTAATTTATTTTTTTGCAGAAAATAAACCCATATATCACCACGCTCGCCGTGTGCCCCTTCCTGGCTAGAGCTGGCCCAGGGAGTCCCCTGCCCTCCCAACCCCGGGGTGCCCGTGCAGGGGGTCCCCTCGCGTGTCCCCGTGCTGAGCCCCCCGCAGCAATGCACCCGCCCAGCAGCGTGTCCCTGTCCCCGGGATGGACACCCGCCAGGTTCTGCCTTTCGAGGTCGGGGACCCGACGCTTATCTCTCTTCCGGCGGAGGCGAGCGGGTCCCTCCCTGTGCCGGAGCCCCCTCGCCCGTAACCCAACCCGCGGGCTGGCGGGCACAACCGTGGGGCCCACGTGGGGAGGGGACGTGCCCCGTGGGTGCTGTGGGGACGGCCACCCCAGGAGCACTGCGCTGGGCACCCCGGGGTGCATCGCCCGCTCCGGGCTCCTGGGGTGGTCTCGCACCCATCTGGGGGTGGGTTTGGAGACAGTGAAGGGCTGAGCTCTTCCCAGTTGGTGTCACTGGTGACTGTTGCCAAACCGCGCTGCAGCTGGGGGGTACCTGGGGTGGGTGGCCTGGGGTGCCCCGAGGGGCAGCTGCCAGCCCAGGAGGGTCCTTAGCACATTAATTAACCAGCAGGAGCCAGAGATGAGCGCTGGGGGGCAGCTGGGGCTCTGCACTGGGCTCCCCAGCTGGTCCCAGTAAAGCCTGGGTGATGCCGAGTGCTGCGCAGCGCCGGTGGAGGCACTTTGGGGTGATTAGGGCTGGAAAGGCGCCTCTGCCCTATAAGAGTGCCCCCTCCCACCCCCTGTGGCTGGTTGGGGGCTGTTGGGGGGTTTGTCCCTGGGTGGGGTGGGGGTGCTGGCTGCCGTGCCTGTGGGTCCCCGGGGTGGGGGGCAGCACCCCCCGGCTCCAGCAGCTCTTTTGAAGTGAGTGATGCCTGGCAGCCCCGGGGCTGGGGCTCTGCACTGTCGCCTTTGGGCATCCCGTGTTTGGGGTGTCCCTGTCTGACTGTCCCAGCCATGGCGGGTTTGGGGACGGTCACCCCAAGTGCAAAGAGGCCCCGCAGGGAGAGTAGCAGGGACCTGGGGCTCTCGGCCACCAAGGCCGGGGCTCGCCGGCGGGCCAAGAGCCGGCAGAGAGAAGGGGATCGGGGGGAGCGTTGCCCACTGCAGGGCTGGGACCCCTGGGAGTGTGTCCCGTGTCCCCCCTCGGTGCCCGTGACCCCCGGGAAGGGCCGGCTGGCAAAGCTGCGTCTCGAAGGGGAGCATCGCAGGCTGGCGTCTGCTCCCCCCTGCCCTGGGAAAAGGGGTGAGTGTGTGTCCCCCCCTTCCTGGGAATGCGGGGGGTGCCCCAGGCTGTGCTGATGGGACCCCGCTGCCCCGCAGAGCNTTCGAAGGAGAGCGCCGCAGGCTGGCATCTGCTCCCCCCTGCCCTGGGAAAAGGGGTGAGTGTGTGTGTCCCCCCCTTCCTGGGAATGCGGGGGGTGCCCCAGGCTGTGCTGATGGGACCCCGCTGCCCCGCAGAGCCCACCAGCCCCCCGCTGCAGCCCTGCTATGAGGGCGCCTACTTCTCGGGGCTCCCCACGGATGAGTGCCCGGACCCCGCTGCCCCCAGCCTGTGAGTATGAGGGAGGGGGTCCACACGCCCCCCCATCCCCACAGCACCGCTGACCCTCTGCCTTCCTCCGGTCAGGCTGGTCCCTGCAGTCCCAACGCCCGGCAGGGATGGTCCCCGGAAAACCCGCAGCACGCCGGAGCGCACCCTCGTCCTGGAGCTGGTGAGCTGGGGGGACCGGGGGGAGGGCTGTGGCCCCGGAGCTGGGGTCTGACTCTGCTCCCTGCCTGCAGGAGGGGACCCTGGTCTGCTCCTCTGTGCTTGCNGTCTGCTCCTCCGTGCTTGCCGGCTGGCGGCGGGGTGCTGCGGCCACTTTCACCACGGTCTTCCAGGGTGACTCCTACGAGGTGGGTGGCCGCGTGCCGGGGTGGGGGCAGCAGGGTGCCGTGTCCCCGGGGGGCTTTGAAGAGCCATGGTGTCCACGTGGCCTCTGTGCCTGTGTCCTTCCCTTGCACCTGGAGAGAAAGGGGCGCTCACGGGCTGAAATCCCAGGGGAGGGGGCGGCTGAGGGGCCCCTGGGATCCTGCTCAGGGTGCTGGTGATCATCTTGGGGGGCACCTTGGTGTCAGGATTTGGGTGGTGGTGTTTTTTGGGGCTGTTTGGAGATGCTATTCCCTTCCAGGTCCACGTGAAGCTGCGTCCACACGTGCAGCAGTTCCTGCAGAGCCTTTCCAAGACCTACGAGGTACCCGGAGCCCCCACATCCCCCCGGGGTCTGCGGGCAGCTGGTGGAGTGCCACTGCATCGGGGTGGGGGGGACTCGGGCGGCCTGTGCAGGGACCTGCGCCTTCTCCCCCAGATCTTCATCTTCACAACCGTGAAGCAGGACTATGCCGAGAAGGTCGTGGATGTGCTGGACCCCAAGAAGAAGCTGATCAGGTGATGATGGCCTCGGTGAAACCCTTCTGGGGACCTTCTGCGTGGTAGGGACTGGTCCCCACGGGCTCTGCCTCCCCCTCCAGGCTCTGCCTCTCCCAGCGGGACTGTCTCTGCGCCCGGGGCTGCTACTGGAAGGACCTGACGCGTCTGGGCAGGGACCTGGCCAAGACCGTGGCTCTGGACCACACCATCCAGGGCTTCCCCACCCAGGTACCGGCAGTGCTGGCTCTCGTGGCGGTGGAGGGGGGGTGGTTTGTGTGCACCAGCCCCCCAGCAGCACCGCAGCTGTGACGGCTCCTCCATGGCCAGCGTTCGCCCTCTCTCCCCAGGCTGCCAACTGGATCCCAGTGCCGAGGTGGTGGGGGGACCCGCGGGACGAGGAACTGCTGCGCCTCATCCCGCTGCTGGGACAGCTCGGCCGGGCGGTGAGGACCGGTGGGGGGGTTGGGACAGGGAGGGGACGGGTGCCCTGGGCTCCCGGACGGGGCAGTGCGAGCTGCCCCGGACCCCGCTCCGGGCAGAGCCCTCCCCTATCCCCGTGTCTCCCTGTGCAGGACGACGTGCGCACCGAGATCCAGCGGCGGTTCCCGTGCCGCAGGCTGCCTGCCGAGGACTAGGCCAGCCCGGACGGAGGGGAGTGGGACGGAGAAAACCCNCGTGCCGCAGGCTGCCCGCCGAGGACTAGGCCAGCCCGGACGGAGGGGAGTGGGACGGAGAAAACCCCCATGGCTGGAAGCACGAGGGACTCTGCTCGCCGGTGGGGCTCACACCCCTGTGGGGGAAGCCGTGCTCCAGAGCGTCCAGGCTCTAACTCATCCCGCAGCGCTGGGCTGGCTGTTTTTTTCGGCAAAGCCGTTGTCCCCGGGTCCCTGCCTTGGTGTCCGCAGCTGCACTCTGCTCGCCCCCCCCGTCAGGCTGCGAGCCATGGATCCCAGTCTGTCCCTGGGGCTGGGGGTCCCACCCGGGAGAGTCCCTCGTTCTCAGCTCCGTCACAGCTCCCTCCTGTCTGTGATCTGTAAGGTCCGGCCAAGGGCTTTTTTCATGGGTGATTACACGCTTGGACAAAGGTCTCGCTCTCTTCTGTAACTCCTCAGCTGTGCAAACACGCGGCGTTCGGGGATGGCACAGCCGGCGGGGGGGACAAACCGCCCCCTCCCTGCCATGCCATGGCCGTGTCCTGGGGCAGCCGGGGTCCTGCGGTGGGGGAGGCTGAGCCCGGCGCGGTGCGGGTGCCCCTGGGAGGGCCCCAGCTGGCAGCTCTCCCCGTGCCCGTCCCAGCCCTGCCTGGTGCCGCGCTGCGTGCCGGGGCGCAGCTGCCGCTGTGCCGCTGCCAGCCCTAATGGGACAGCGAGGGCCCGGGGCGTTCATACCCGCTGCCGTGGCGGTGGGGGGCAGAGCAGGGCGGCTGCACGGTGCAGCAACCTCTGGGACCCCCCCTTTTTTTTTTTTTTAAGGACTAAAGGCTGGTAAACAGGAGCTGAGGATTGCACTGTGCTCCGCACCGCACAGCAGCAGCGGTGTGGGTCCCGGCTGTCCTCCCCGAGCGGGAGTTCAGAGTCTGGCGGCCTCTCCCTTGCCAAAAGCTGCGTGGACTCGTGGCTAAACTCGTGCTGGAGGAGCTGGCTGTGGTCACTCGGCTGCAGCTGTTTGGAGAGAAGTCACATCTCCTCTTCCTCCTCATGGCTCTCCGCCCCTGGGAAAGGACACAGGGCTCTGCGGCCACGCAGTCCGGCCCTTCTGGAAATAGCTCCCTCGCAGCAGTGTGACAGACCGAGCCCCCCCGACACGGCTCAGGCCCCTGGGGATGTGGGGGGACGAGCCAGGCGGAGAGGGAAGCCACCACCCGTGTCCCTGCCAATGCACAGAGCTGGACATGGGGTGGGCTCAGCCCTGGCGCTGCTGGGAAGGGAAGTCATCCTTTGGAGAGGGTGGTCCAGAAAGGCAACAACCAATTTATTTTGGAAGGCAGGTGAGGGCAGCTCTGTCCCAGGCTGGGATCCGCCTGCCTGTGTGTCTGTGCAGCCCAGCCTGGTGTCACACTGTCCGTTCAGCCTGGGGACAGCAGGAGCTACCCTTCACGATGCAAAAGGCCACACAGTGTGTGATACAGAGGATGGCTGAGAGGATCAGGCTCCCGCAGATGAGGACGGGGAGAAGGTCCCTCTGCAGCCCCTCCTTGCGGGGGAAGCCCTGCGGAGGGGAGCAGGAATGGGTGACCTTATCGAAGGTGCGGGAGGGGGGACATGCCGTGCAGTTCTTGGCCGAAGCACCCTGGCACGTGTAGCAGGAGGGGTGGCAGCTGGCACAGACGCGGGCTGCGTTCCTGGTGGCAGTGGCTCTCTGGGTATGGCCGTAGTAGCGTGGAGGGCAGTAGGACAGGCAGGAGCGCTGGTAGGCGTACAAAGAGCTGCCACACTCTGTGGAGGGACGGTGGCATGAGTCAGGCTGCGGGGCCACCCAACGCCGAGAGCACTGTCCCCTCCTGCCCAAAGACTCACCCTCGCACGCTCCCTGTGTGTCCCGCCTGAGGCACTGGTCCGTGGCAGAGGCTGCAAAGCGCCTGGCTGTCATGTCCTCATCCGTGCCGTGGAGATGCAGGGTGAAGCTGGTCAGCAGACCTGGGGGCAGGAGGGACAGGACTCGGTGCTGGTGGCAGCCGCATTCCCACCCTCCAGGGTTTGGGACCTGCAAGTTGGTGGATGTGGAGTGGGAAGCTTTGGGGCTGTGTGGAGGAGAGCTAAGCTGTGCCCCCTTCCTGGCTGTGTGCTGGCCAGAGGAACAGTCAAAGCAACAAACACAGCTCTGCAGAAAAAGAGGGCTTTGCCCAGGAGGAGCAGGAAGAGGACAAGCCAAGTTGGTAATCAAAGCGGGGGAAGGAAAGAGAATGAATGACCGGGCGCTGGGTGACCCCCGTGGATGGGGTTTGCTCCTCTGGGCACCCACCTGTGTTATAGGCATCGCCCTTGTTCTCTAGCCGGAGCGTCCAGGTCCCGTTGGGGTTCTCGTCCCAGAAGTGCGTGGACATGAAGGTCCAGTCCTGGTAGCCCTGCTGGCTGGCATCGTACGGGCTGGAGGAGAGGAGAGGAGAGCTGGGAGTGACAGCCCAGGGGCTGGAGGGGAGGGATGCAGCCCAAGGAGGCCCCAGAGGCACTCTGTGCTTGGTACAGTGGGGCATTGCCAAGACATAGCAGGGGCCACAGAGGAGGCTTGGGCACGGTGAGCCCATGCCCCATGGGGGCCAGAAGGAGCTGCTTCGGTGTGGGGGAGAGTCTCCTGGCCCCAGGGGAGGATATGAGAGGAGATGATGCCTCCACCCCTGAGGAGCCGGTAAGTCTCATGGCAGTGTGCTCCCTGCAAGCTTGCAGAGCGCCCTTACCGCACGGTCACCAGTGTGGACGTGGTCCCCATCGGGCTGGTCAGAGCAATCACCAGGTCCCCCCTGCGGCTGTAGCTCAGGGAGAGCTGGACCTGGACATGCTCCAGCGAGCGGATGCGCTTGGTCCTCCCTGAGCAGGAGGAGACATCTGTAGAGACGGTGAGCTTGGAGCCGATGTTCCTACCAGGTACAAGACAGAGGTAAGGGCATCTCTTCCCCCTCCGTGGGCATCCTGCCCTCTGCCACAGCCTCTAAGCACAGCCCTATGGGTACAGCCGAAGCTGTGCGGCACAGACCACTTTCTGGGAAGCATCGCTTGTTCCTGCAGTGGGCACAGCACTGCTCTGCTACAAGAAAGTCCCTGTGGGAGCTCTCATGAGGTCAGACCCAGGGGATACCGTCCCTTACCGGGGAGCATGGAGAGCCTTGACTGAACACTTCTGCTGAGGCTGAGTTCCTGTCCACGCCTTGGCCATGTCCACCAGCAGACCAGCGTCCAGGAGCCCGTAGCCGTAGTAGTGGCTCACTGAAAAGCAGATGCCACCCAAGAGAGGATGTGTGAGCCCCTCCGCACAGAGAGCACATGGGGGGGTCCTGCCCCAGGTCTGCCGCAGGGGGCTGAGGGGCAGCACGTGCCCCCGCAGATGGGGAGGGGAGCAGGAGCGGGCAGGGTAGGCAGCGGCTGAGCCCCGAACTCACCCTTGCGTCCGACCCCGTTCACGGCCCAGTCTTCTGCCTGCAGGTGAGCGGGCTTGGAGGTCCTGATGACGAGATGCTGCAGGTCACGCCAGGTCAGCGCCGGGCTGGAAGCAAAGGAGGACTTGGACAGAGGTGTCTGCTTTGGGTTAGCTTTTGAGGGTGAGATTTGGCTCTTCTAACTTCTGATGTGGGAGAGTTAGCTGTCTGGGTCCAAGCTGGTCCCTCCACAAACCACCTTTACTGGCAAAATGGGAGCAACAGAGACCTCCAGAGGACAACTCTCTTCCTGCCTCTGTCTGCTCTCCCGCAGTGCCCTGGGAGAAGAGGCTGCCCCACCAGAGCCCGGAGAGACCTCAGCTCCGCACCCCAAAACCTCCCTGCTAGCTAAGTCCCCCTTCCTTGTCCCTGCAGGGTCCTGGTGAAGCACTGGGGGGGACTGTCCCCCGGCTCCATGGCACCTACTTGGCCTCCAGCGCGAGGGCGATCATCCCTGCGGCCAGCGGGGCCGAGGCAGAGGTGCCCGTGTGCTTGTCGGTGCAGCGGTGGTGCAGGTCGGTGGTGACCTGGGGGGCAGAGAGGGTGGTCTCGGCACCGTTGCCTGCTGCTGGAGCAGAGGGCAGGACTGGCTGGAGTTGGGTGACTTCAGTAAATGCTCCCTCCAGGTCCCTTCATGCTTTTTGGGGTCTAACACAGACATTTTAATAATGCCGCCCTCTCCCTCCCCAGGTAAGGAGGGTGGGGATGAGCCCACTCTGTGCTGGGAACTGGTGTCTGCCTGAGGGTCGCTGCTCTGGCAAGAGCCGGAGTGGCACTCACGATCTGCACTTTGCTCGTGGTCCTGCTGCTGTAGGTGGTGGTGAGGATGGCGGAGCAGCCCTCGCTGTACCAGGGCCTCTGGCCGCCNGTGGTGGTGAGGATGGCGGAGCAGCCCTCGCTGTACCAGGGCCTCTGGCCGCCCGCCAGGACGCTGCCCACTGACAGCGTGTAGATGCTGTTGGTGTACCCATCGCAGTTGCAGTTGTCATAGTTGATCCCACCGTTGCCGGAGGCCCAGATGAAGATGGAGCCAAGGCCACCCCGTCCCTGGCAGGGGGATGCAGAGGGGCGGTGAGCAGGGAGTCCTCGCGCCAGCGAGGTTCCTGGGGCCAGTGCCAAGCTTACTTTGGTGACCCCTCTGTAGAAGGCCTCCATGGCCAGCACGCCTGGCCCGTCCACGGTCTTCCCGTTATCCTCGGGGCCCCAGCTGGCGCTGTAGATGTGGATGTGTTGGGGACGCAGGCTGAGGGACTGAGCCTCCACCATGTCCGTGATGGGACCGTCCAGCATCCGCACACCTGCAGGGCCAGGACGAGGAGCGGCAGTGTCCGAAAGGCGGCAGCACTGGGGGAGGCCATGC
>RSEF01000028.1:3425196-3440837 GCA_003993805.1 Himantopus leucocephalus
GGGGCAAGGAGGGGTTCTGTCCATCCTGGGTAGGGGGAGGTCCATCTGTCTGTCTAACAGGCAGGGAGAGGGCTGCTGTCTGTCCTGGGGCAGCGGAGGGGGACCGTCTGTCTGTCTAGGAGAACAGGAAGAGGGGGAGGGAGGTTTGTCCGTCTGGGGCAGGGGGGGCAGTGTGGGGTTCTATCTGTCTGGAGGGGTGGCGAGGGGGGGGCCTGTCTGTCTTGGGGACACAGGGAGGGGAAGGTCTGTGTGTCTGTCTGAAGGGCAGCACGGGGGGGTCTGTCTGTCTGTCTGACAGCCCGCTCATCCCACCCAGCCCCCGCGCCTGAGGCCGCCCCGTGATGAGCTCCAAGGCCAAGCGGGTGCTGCCCACCCGCCCCGAGCCCCCCAGCCTGGAGCAGATCCTGGCTGACGTGCGGGGCACCCACCCGGCCGACCCCGTCTTCCTCCTCCCCGCCGAGCCCTGCCGGGACCACGACACATCTCCAGGTGAGCCCCGGGGTGGGCAGAGAGCGAGGGGGGGCTCTACCAGCCCCACTGAGCCCCCTCTGTGTTCTTGCTTCCCCCCCAGGCTCCCCCAGCCCCACCAGGCAGGAGGCTGCCGCCGAGGAGAGGGAGCGGCTGTACCGGCAGAGCCGCTCCTATGTGGAGATGAACCAGCGGCTGCAGGCGTCCCAGGAGCAGCTGCGGCAGCGGCGCGAGGAGCTACAGCAGGCGGGATCGGCACTGGAGCACGGCATCGCGGAAATGAGGCAGAAAGCTTGCTGAGGCCGGCGGCGCTGGTGCTTGGGACTCCTCTCCGTCACCACCCTAGACTGCTGTAGTTGCAGTTTCACCTGCCCAAACTGGGAGTAGACCAATTGCGTTTGATTTACAGGGGGATCTGGCATTGCCGCGGCTTGCCGGCACCTCACCGGTGTGCCAGAGGGCCGGGGCTGGGGCTGTGCCGCCTTGGCAGCCTGACCTTTCCCCGGGGAGCGGCGAGACCTGCTGCCTGTGCCGGGGAGGGGCCATCTGGGTGCGGTGACAGGTTCCCGGTGCGGGAGGAAAGACTCTGTCCCCACGTTTGGTCCCTGCTGCCCGTGCTCGATGCCATTGTCCCTGGTGGGGTGGCATGTCGTCTGCGCCCTCGCGCCGCAGCTTCACCTATGACTTCTCCATCTGGTACTGCCCCGAGGACGACCACATCGCTTCCCGCATCTCGGAGCGCTTGAAGAAAGAGGGTTTTCGGGGCTATGCGGAGCACCAGGACCAAGTGGCCGGGATGTGCGTCATCCAGACTGCCACCGAGGTCATCGAGGCCAGCCGGGTGGCCATCCTCCTCCTCTCCGCCAAGTCCCTGGGCGACCCGTGGTGCCAGCGCGTTTCCCAGTGGAACCTGTATCACATCATCCACTGCCACGGGACCAAGATGATCCCCGTGTACGTGGGCGTGAAGAAAGCCGATGTGCCTCCCTTCCTGCAGCACCTCATTGAGCTGGAGTACCAGACCGAGTTCTTCTTCGACAGGCTGCTGAACAGCCTGAGGACACGCCGCTCGGCTGCGAGCAAAGCCCAGTCTGCCTCATCCTCCAAAGCAAAGAGCTGAGGGACTGTGGGTCGCCGGGGTCTGGTTTTGCAGCCTCTTTGGGGGCCATTGGCCCCGCAGCGATGGTGGCGGGAGCGGAGTTGTCCTGTACTGTTAATAGAGGTGGTGGGAACGGGTCACCCCAGCGCTGGGGATTGTCACAAATCTCATTAAAAACCCTTCTCGGGAGAACTGAAGATGCCACTTTGTCTGCACGCCCCCGTGTCACTTGCTGAACAGGAGATGAGGTCAAAGTCAAACCCCAGAAAGCATCGGCGTCGCTGTGGGTTTTCCACCCCCCTGCAAGGTGTTTGTTCTGCCCTGTGGGTGCCTCTTCCCCTTCCTGCCCCCCCTTAGCGGGGTCTGAGCCCCACTGCATCCCAGCACTGCTGTCACACGTGACCTCTGCCGCTGCACTAGCTCGGTGTGGAGCGCGGCAGCATCGCAGTGCCACCGCAGAGGGAGCGGGCAGGGGCTGCCACCCTGCGAGGGATGGGGACAAGGGGTCACCTGGGGCTGCTGCTCTTGCTGACCCTCCCTTCGGCCGGGCTGAGTGAGCACCGGGGCGGTGGGTCGGGGTGGCCAGCGGTGTCTCGGCAGCGCTGGCCAGGGGGGGTGGCAGTTGGCTTGCAGGGACGGGGTTGCTGGATGCGCTGGGGGGATGGGGAGGGGGGTGGCTGGGGACCCCCAACCTTCTCCTCTCGGTGGAGCAGCGGCCGGGTGGCAGGATGGGGACAGGCTCTCCTCTCCCGGCAGTGAGCAGCTGGCTCCAGCCGTCGGTCATCGGGGGGCACGAGGCCAAACCCCACTCCAGGCCCTACATGGCGTTAATCCGGTCGGACAGGGGTCACGCCTGCGGGGGAGCGCTGCTGCACAAGCAGTGGGTGCTGACGGCCGCCCACTGCTTCCCTCGGGGGTGAGTCTGGAGCGGCCACATCCTGCCCGGCACGGGGACGGGGGTCTCGGTGGGGTTCCACGTGGCCGGCACCAGGCTGTGGCCGGCACTGTGCTCCCACCGACGCCGCCTCCCGCTGCGGGGCAGGACGAGGGCTGTGTGGAAGGTGGTGGTGGGGCTGCACAGCCTGCAGGACTCCGGGGTGGACACGCAGACCTTCGCCATCCGGGCGGTCTGTCCCCACCCTGACTACGACGACCGGACGATGGAAAACGACATTCTCCTGCTCCAGGTGGGGTTTGCGCTGGCCACAGGGAAGGGTTGGCTGTGGGGCTGGAGGAGCGTCACTGCCGGCAGTGCCGGGAGGCGCTGCTGGAGATGGGGCTGAGCGGGTTCACACCGTGCTGGTGCAGCCACGCTCAGAGCCATGGCGAGGGGCTGGGTGACATCTCCTCACCTCCGAGCGCTTTCACACCTCGGTGACATCTCCCCGCTCCTACGGGTGCTGCGCCGGCTCTGTGCTCCCCCTCAGCCCCCCACACACCGCCGTGGTGGGGTCTGACGCTGCTTGTCACCCTACCCGCAGCTGAAGGGGACGGTGAAGCTGAGCAAGACGCGGCAGCTCATCAGGCTGCTGCGGCAGGAGCCGGCGGCGGGGGCGGCGTGCAGCCTGGCGGGCTGGGGGCCCCACGGGCGCGGGGGGCTCTCGCCCACACTGCAGGAGCTGGAGGTCACGGTGATGGACGCGCAGATGTGCAACAACAGCCGCTTCTGGAATGGTGAAATCGCCCCCACCATGATCTGCTTCCAGGGACGCTGCAAGGGCTCGGCACCCTCCAAGGTGAGGAGCTGGGGGGGGGCGAGTAAAGGGCTTTGCACCGGGACCAACCGGCTGCAAAGCTCTGCAGCCCCCCTGAGCCACCGTTCCTGGGCACAGGGGACACCGGGGAGGGTGGTTACCCTGAGCAGAGAGGCAAGATGCCCCCTCGGCCACGGGGGAGGTCCCTGGACCCCGGTCGGGGTCCTCTCCCCACTGTCACCTCCACCCAGGGTGACTCCGGGGGCCCCTTGGTGTGCGGGAAGAAGGCAGCGGTGGCCGGCGTGCTGTCCTTCGCCGGCCCAGACCCCACCAACCCTTTCGAGCCTCCGGTTGCCACCTCGGCCGTGAAGCACAAGAAATGGATCCAGAAAACGCTGCGGAGGGGCTGCGGCTCCCCCCAGCCCGGGCGCGCGGGACAGACAGACCACCCCTTCCTATTTACACAGGTTGGCTTTTAATTCTTAATACTGTCCACAGTCCCGGTAAAATAACATCCTTGGTACATACATACAGCGATGGGGGGAGCAGGACACCGGGGAACCCACCGGGGTTGTCCGCAGAGCGGGGCTGAGGCCGACAGGCACGCGTGGAGCAGGGACGGGCGAGAGCGGGGCTGGGTGGTGCGGCTTGGACCCGGGGCCGCGGCCGAGCATGTGGGGGGATGCTGACCCTCCTGGCACATCCTGCGCTCGGTTATGGCACTCGGGAGTGGGGACACATGCTGCCCCTGGGGACATTGCCCCCTTTTCTTCAGCCCCCACCCCGGGTCCCGCTGTGCCGGTCGCTGGCTGCAGCCTCCCAGCCGTGCCAGAGCCAAGGTCCCCAGTGGGCACCAGGGTGTGCACACCCCCACGACCTCGGTGCATGTCCCTGGGGACCCCCCGTGTGTGTCCCCACAGCCCTGGTGTCTCCCTGGCCTCCGTGCGTACCCCTATAGTCCTGCTGCATGTCCCCACGGCCCCGGTGCCACTCCCCAGAGCCCCTCGCTCTGTCCCTACAGCCCTCCATGTGTATCCTGGTGTCCCTTGCACATGTCCCCATAGCCCGTCCTGTCCCTGCAGCCCCCCCATGGCACTGGTATGTGGGGGGCTCATAGGTCACCCCATCCGAAGCGGGCAGCGAGCTATAGGGTGGGAGGAGTGGGAGACACCCAAGGGGTCGGGGAGCACCAGGGGGGTCGGGGAGCACCTGGATCACGGGGGGGTCCCTCCACAGCCCGTCCCACTCCCCGGGGCCGAGGCGCTTCCCGCACACCCCAATCCCAGCGCGGGGGCCCGGCTGGCAGCAGGAGCGGGGACGTCCCCGGTGTTTTGGGGCCGGGAGCCCCCGTGCTCGTGGGCGTAATCCAGTCCTAGATGGACTCGTGTCCACGTCCCGCGGGGACGTGCCGGGATCCCGGCTGCCAGCCAGGACGGGGATCTTCCACCCCGGAGCGGGAGGCTGGGGGGTTGCGGATGGGGGGTGAGGGATCCCAGACCCTTCCCCAGGGGTTGGGCGCCCCGGTGCCAGCTCAGCACCCTGTCCCCTCCCAGGGTGGCTCCCCAGCCCTGTGACACGATGCTGCCAGCGGCCCCCCCCGGGATGAGCCCGTTCGGACCCCAGCCGCCTACCAGCGAGTGCCTGCCTAGCTCCTTCCCCGCTTTTCCCACCCAAACCCACCTTGAACCAGTGCAAGCACCACGGCTGCGTGTTAGTAATCAGCTGCGCACCTTAATTAGGAGCCTTCAGCAGCACAAATGGGGGATCCCAGCCCCGTCCCCCCATGAAACCTCTCCCTGCCGTGATCCAGCCATGCGTTCCCTTCCCCCCGTTAATAAAAGAGCTGCGATTGCTGGCAGAGCCGGGTGTTGGTGCCGAGACGAGCTGAAGCATGCGGCGGAGACCTGGCGCTGGGGCGCGGCGTGCCGTCTTCCCGGCATGCAGGATCAGGCCCCGGTTCAGCCTCTGCCCCAGGGCGGCTGAGTGGGACGGGGCAGGGGGGGACATGGGGACACGGCTTCCCCCTCGGCTTGTCCTGGGGTGTCCATCAGCGGGAGGAGATGGCCACTGAGACTCACCCCAGGTTGGGGCATCAGCCCCAGTCCCGGCACCCAGTGGGTCCCCCCGGTTCTGCCTGGTCCTCGGCACTGGGAACCGTGATGCTCTGGTACAGCAAGACCCCAGCCGGGGCAGGCAGCGGGTTGGGGTGACTCACCGGTCCCCAGCCGTCCCGTGTCACTGTTCCCCCGCCCCAGCACAGTCCTGGCCAGCTCCTGTGGGGCAGGGGGGGTTCACAGGACCCTCACCGGGGCTTCACGGGCGGCAGCTGCTCAAGCCTGGATTTTCTCCACCACCTTGTCGGCCACCGCCGTCACCGCCATGGGGCTGGGGACGTAGTTGAAGGGGGTGACGCGGGCGGCTCTGCTCGGGGAGCCGTGCCGGCTGGCGGGGAAGGTCCCGGCCGGCGCCTCGTGGCTGAAGGAGATGGGCAGGGCGGCCTTGGCGGGGGCCGGGGCTTCGCCGTCGCAGGCGGCGCGGGCGTGCGGGGGCCCCTCGCGGGTCTCCAGCGTGGGAGAGGTGCTGGAGTTGGTCTTGGCGGTGGAGAAGTCCTCGGTCTGCACCACGGCGTCGCTGGTCTTCCTGGGGCCGGGGGTGCCGGGGCGCTCCTCCTCGCCGGTGCCCGCCAGCGGCAGGGCGGAGGAGGGCAGCGTGCTCTTGAGGATGTGGGGGATGTCTTCGTCCCGAATCCTCCGCCACGTGCCCTTCATCATCACCACCGGTGGCTTCGCCGGCTGCCCGCTGGGCACCGTCTCGGTCTGCCGCCGCTGCGCCGAAGCCTCCGAGCGGGCAGAGAGGACGGAGGAAGGGCTGCCCGTCCTCCGCGCCACGCTGATGTTGGGCGAGGACGAATACCTCTTGAAGGGCTCGGGCGCAGGGATGCTGGTCTTCACCGGCAGCCGGGATGGGCTCTCGGAGCTGGTCCTCCGCGGCGGTTTGGCCCCAGTGGGGGCTTTGCCTCCAGGCTGGGCCCTGGGGATGAGGGGTCGCGGGCTGGGGGCCGCCGGCTTGGCCGCCTTGAGCTCCTCGCAGCGGGAGGAGCAGAGGAAGACGGCCGGCAGGGCGGCACGGCTGCGCTGCGGGGAGGCACGGCGAGGCAGCGAGGCCGACGGCTGCGCCGGGGAATGCTCGGCGCAGTGCCGCAGCAGCAGGCTGGAGGATTCCTTGATGAAGGTGAGCTGGCGCAGGAAGCCGGAGCGGTCCGAGTCGCTCCCGCTGGAACGGGTGGATGACATCCGCACCAGGTTGAGCCGGCTGCCCCCCGGCGCACCGCCCCGTGCCTTGCTGCCGTCCACCTGCTCCTCCAGCACCGGCATGGCCCCGCGGCCCGGCAGCACCTTCCTGCTGGGCTTCTGCATGAAGGGGATGCGGACGGGCGACTTCTGCGTCTTGGACTGCTTGGGGGCTGGAGACTTGGGGGCTGCAGCTCTGGCCGGGGGTCCTGGCGGGGAGGGCGAGCCGCCCGCCTTGCCTGCGGCCAGGGGACCCTGCTTGGCGAGCTGGGAGGGCGACGGCAGCTTCTTGGGTGCGTGCTGGGAGGGGGTGGAGGTGCGGGAGGAGCCCGAGGAGGGGGGTCCCTTGCCGATGCGGGCGGGCGGCGTCGTGCTCCTCTTGGGCAGCGTCAGGTCCCCGGTTTCGGGGGGCTTGCCCAGCCGGTGCAGGCTCCGCGAGCGCTGCTGGCTCAGGGAGAGGTTTTTGGCCGGCGGAGCCTCTGGCTTCGCTGCGGGGCTTTTCTTCGGGGTGGCCCGCGGGCTGGCGGCGTCCTTGGCCAGGCTGGGCATGTAGATGACCGTCCTGCCACGGAAGACCACGGGCAGGTTGGGCACCGGTTTGGTGGGTGCCGGGCTCCGCTCCGCCCTGGCGCTTCCGCGACCGGTGGGACGGGCACCCGGCGCGTCCTTCCTCTCTGGGCGACCCTTGCTGTGCTCCCTTCTCGCCGCATCCCGGCCGGCCACGCTGCCAGCCCGTTTCTTCTCCTGCCTGCCCAGGGAGAGCTGCAGGGTGGACCCGACCGAGAGCCCCGATACGAAGGAGAGGATGGAGTCGGACTCGGAGGATGGCTCCCGCGAGAGGGAGGCAGCAGCCTGGTGCAGCCAGGTGACAATGGAGTTGGCACCCTCCTGGATGGCTTGCCACTCCACGCTGTCCAGGTCCGAGCCCCGGTCGGAGCTGGCATCCTCGGCAGGGCGATGCCTCACCTCTGCCTTCCGCTCCCTCCCGCCGGCGCTTGGCGGCTTCTGCTTGCGCTCCGCCATCCTCCGGCGAGCCGAGGGCCGCCGGCGCTTGGGCATGGCCGAGCCGATGCACTTCTGCAGCAGGTCATCCTCCGAGTTGAGGCTGGGGGAGCTGGGGGAGCCCCCCTGCGCCTGCCCCGCCGCCATGGCCGACCGCGGCCGGGGGGCTTTGCCGCAGGGCTGGCCCCGCTCCTCGCCGTCGGAGAGGTTGGCATCGCTCAGGGAGCTCATGGAGGAGCTGAGGGAGTAGCACGGCGGCGTCTCGTCGGCGATGAGGTTGTTCTGTGGTTTTGCCTTTACCAGCCGGGGAGCGGGCTCGGGATCCCTCTGGGGGATGGAGCCACCCCAGCGCTCCCTCCTGGGCGCCCGGCCAGGCTGAGCTCTNGGGCTGGGCTCTGCTGCCGGACACCTCCCTGCCCGCCTCAGGCAGCTCGTCCGAGTCCTGCTCGTAGAAGCAGTAGACGGCTTCCTCCGTCGGCGTGGTGTGGCACAGTGACTGGAAGGCCACCCCGTCCTCCTGGGAAGCATCCTTCCTCCCGGGGGGACCACTGGTCCTCCCCACCTCCAGCTCCAGGCTGGGTCCGCTCTTCTGGGGGGGCTGGCCCCGCTTCCCCTCCCCGCCTTGGCCACGGCTCGACCCCGCTTTCCCTTTGCAGGCTGAGCTCAGCCGGGCAGGCGCTGAGCTGCCGGAGGCGGCTCTCCTGGCGGGGATGGTGCCGGCGCTGCCCACCTCGCGGTGCCCCTCGGGCAGGACCCCCGTCGGGCGCCCCGTCCCTGGGCCACGGGGGTGCTCAGCCTCCTCGGCGGCCGGGTAGCGCAGGGTCTCGTCGCTCAGCGAAGCGGCGCTGGAGAAGTTGACGGGGGTCCCGTCAGCCGAGTCGGTGAAGGAGTCGTCGTCCTTGAAGAGGTCGCGGGCGGTGGCACGCAGATGCTTGGGGACGCCGGGGTGCGTGTGGGCTGGCACCAGCATGTAGACAGGGACGTGCACCGGCTTCTTCGTCTGGGGGTGCAGGACCTGGCCGGAGAGCAGGGAGGTCTTCACCTTGCGGAAGCGGGAGGGCATGGCGGAGCTGATGCACTCCTTCAGGATCTCAATGTCGTCATCGGAGGGGGGCTCGGGGCGGTCGGACCGCCGCCGGCCGTCCAGGTACCGCTCCTCCCGACGCTCCTCCCGCTTCTCGTGAGCCACGAAATTCAGGCTGTTCTTCTCTGGGAAGGTGGGCATCAGCTTGAGCTCCACGTCCTTCTGGATATAGTGCTCGTGGAGGGGCAGGGCGCTCAGGCTGGAGGCACAGGAGAAGTTCTCGTTGGGTTTCTCCACCGTGAAGTAGACCATGGAGTCCAGGTCCTGGGGCAGCTGGAAGCGCTCCTTGAAGTCGGTGATCTCCATGAACTTCTTGACGTTGTTCTCCCACTGGATGTTGAACTGGCTGGTCTCCTTCTCCGGTTGGCAGCCCAGCTCGAAGAGGGGTGTCTTGCTGCGGCTGGGCGGCATGGTCTGCCCGGGGCTGTCGGGCAGCTCGCTGGGACTGATGGTGCCGCTGATCATCTCGCTGCAAGGGTCGCTCTGGATGGAGCTGGCGATGGACGGGCTCTCGAAGCTGCCCAGGGAGCTGACGGAGCTGCAGCGGCTCATCACCAGTGGCGTCTCTTGGATGTAGTTCTCTGAGGAGCTCGAGGGCGTGAGGTCCTCCTGGCGTGATGGTGATGACTCCCGCAGGAAGACCTTGTCGCGCTTCGGGAAGGGGATGGTGATGGGCTGGGAAATCCCCACCGGTGTGGCCAGACCCGGATCTGCCTCCTTCTCCTTCTCCTGCCTCCCATCCTCACCTTCCCCGTCCCCTTCCTCCATCTCCAGGATCTCCAGTGAGGAGTCACTGTCCAGGTCGTTCTCACTGTGGCTCTGCCCGTCCAGCACGTTGTCAGCCGAGGAGAGGGAGGAGAGGGAGCTGCACCGGGAGAAGCAGATCGGGGTGTCCTCCACCGAGTACTTCTGCACCGACTCCTGCTCCGCTGTGGCTGGCGGGTGGGCAGGCAGCTTCTCTGGGATCTTGCTCAGGGTCTCAGCTGTCTGCAGCAGTGTGGGGGGCAGCCAGGCTTGCTTTCTGCCCAGGAGCGAGGGGTGGTGGCCAGCGCCGGCGGCCGCACCACTCTTGGCCAGGCTTTCGAGCAGGGGGACATGCTGGTAGGATGGGGAGAGCTTGATGGTGCGGACCTGGGGGTCGGTGGAGACCTTGCTGCCCACCTCCTTCTTCCACTCAGGCTCCTTCTCCAGCGCCTTGGGGCTGGGGAAAGTCACCGTCTTCTTGGCCCGTTCAGGCATGTCTCGCTGCTCCGGCTTGTCCGGCTCGGCCGGGTCTCTGCCTTTGAGCACGGGGGGTTCAACCCGCTCCGGCTTGCCACCCAGGATGCTCTTGAGGTCGAGCCGGCTCGGCCGCTTCTGGTACCGCTGCAGCTCGTCCCGGTAGTCGAGGAAGGCAGCCCTGGTGCAGGGCTTCATGTGCTCCTTGGTGCAGTAGCCGTCGCTGGTGCTGCCGCTGTTGAGGCTGTCATTGGACAGGCTGGTGTAGGCGGTCTTCAGCCGCAGCAGCGTGTGCGCCCGGCTCAGGCTCTCCCGCTTGGCGAAGCCACCGGCATCTGAGAGGCGGCACGGTGAGCAGGACTGGGCACGTGCCTCGTGCACCTCCTCGGGGCCGTACTGCCAGTCCAGGCAGTGGTCCTCCGAGCTGAGGCTGAAGCTGTCATCCGAGGACGTGTGCATGGTGGAGATGTCCTCCACCAGCTTGTCGATCTTGGCCACCGTGCTGGAGATCTTGTTGGCCAACTTCTCGGCGGCCAGTGAGACATCATCCTCTGGCAGCGGCGGCTTCTTGGGCTCAGCCGGCTTGCCGCTGCCATCCTTCTCTGGCTCGGGGCATCGCCTCTGCGCCAGCGCCCGGGGCAGCGCCTGCCCCTGGAGGAAGGAAGAGTTGAGGAACATGGAGAGGACGGAGGCGCTGGCCGTCTCCACACCTGTGGAAATGTTGGGCACCTCGTCATCATCAAAGCAGCCGGAGTCGGAGGCGTAGTCCTTCACCAGGCTCTCCATGTGCCGCGTCGGCTTCTTGGCGCTCTGGCTCTTCAGGCTCTGCTTCTCCATGGTGTCGAAGGTCTCGGCCAAGTGCTTGGCATCCAGCTCGGCCTCCAGCGCCTTCTGCTTGCGCATGTAGAGCGAGGGCATGCAGGAGCCCGGCGAGACGACGGCGGTGTCCTTATACTTGGGGGGCCGGTTGGTGAGGAGGTTGCGGAGGGCGGCCGCGCTGCCCATGGCGATCATCTTGTGCTTGGAGTGGATGAGGTTGCGCAGCATGCTGACCGCCCCCAGGTCCCAGAGCAGCTCCTGGTCACGGGGGCTGCGGGCTGACAGGTTCCAGAGGGTGCCGCAGGCGTTGCTGACGATGGTGAGGCTGTGCGAGCGCAGGTGCTGCAGCAGCGTCTGCAGGCAGTTGTGGTCCCGGAGCACCTGCCTGAGGGACAGGGGGGACCACCGGCCATCAGCACGGTCCCTGACCCCCTCCCCGGCGCCATCCCCACCCCACGGCGACCCTCACCTGTAGTCCTCCCGCGTGGCGACGAGGCTAGAGACGTTCCTGAGGATGCCGCCACCACTCTCGATGATGGCCAGCGAGTTGCTCTGGCACTTGTAGGTGAGGGTGCTCACCAGGAAGCCCAGGGCTCCCTCCACCCCGCAGATGGCGGCTTTGTTCTCCGTGCTGTGCGCCGACAGGTTCCACAGCGCGCTCAGGACGCTCTTCAGCGTGGACTCCTGTCCCGCGGGGGGAGGTGTGTCACACGCCCGTCAGCCCCAGTCCGGCCACCCCGGTGCCCGCTCCCGTCACCCCCGGTGCTCACCTTGCCGGCGTGCAGCGCGCACCGCATCAGCCCGGTGACGCTGCCCACCTCCCGCAGCACCTTCTTGCTGTTGATGTCGGCCCGCCAGGAGAGGTTCCTCAGGATGCTGGAGACAACCTGGGAGGGCAGAGCGGGGCGGGTGGGCACAGGGACCGTCCCCCTCCCCGGGGGAGCCCCCCGCGCTGCCGGCACCTACCTGGTGCAGCTCCTCGCTGTCGGAGCCCAGCTGCGCCACGATGGCCTCCATGCAGCCCCGGCGGGAGCACAGCGTCGCCTGCGGGGAGGATGAGGGTGGTGAGGGCAACGCCATGGCCCCCCGGCCCCGCTCCCCACCTCGCAGACACCCCCCCCCGACCTTGTTGACCACGTCGCCGAAGGTGAGGTTGGTGAGGGCCATCCCCGCGTAGCGCCGCAGCGCCAGGTTCAGGGGGTCGTTCGTCATCTTGTGCATCTCGTAGTCCACCTGCAGCAGCTCGGCCACCGCCTGCAGCCCTCCTGCGGGACGGGATGGGGGGGGTGACTCGGGCAAAGGACCCCCCTCCTCCCCTCTGGCACCCCCTCCCCAGTTGGGCTGGGGAGGAGGGTGGGCAGGGATGGCTGCAACAGGGATGGAGCCCCCTCCCCGCGCCCACCCCGCGCTCACCCAGCTCGTTCATGGCCCGCCGGTACTCCTCATCGAAGGAGAGCTTCATGATGGCGCAGGTGGCCTGGCAGATCTGGGGCTCGATGGGCACCGGCGCTGCGGGGAGAAGGTGGGGGGGATCAGCCCTGGGGTCTGGCACCAATGCCCCCCCCCCCATTTCCCACCACCTCCGGCACACACGGATGCTCCCAGCCCCGTGCACCACCATGCACGTGTGTACACACACGCCGGCACCCCGCTCGCCCCGTACCCGCGCCGCCCTCGGGACCTCTGCCCCCGTCCCTGCTCTGCATCTGCAGCCAGTCCCAGCAGGTCTCCGAGTAGGAGCGGATCTGCTCCAGCACGTGCAGCACCCGCATCTCCTTCTTGGCCTGGCCCTCGTCCGGCTGGGAGAAGACGATGTTGTGGAGGGCGGCGTTGGCACGCATGCGGGCGTCCTTGGCGCCGGTGGGGCTCTCGGGGGGCCCCGGCTCGCCGTCCGAGTCGTGCAGGATCTGGATGAGCAGCGGCAGGCAGCCCGACTTGCGCATGGCCTGGCAGCTCTCCTGCGAGCTGGACATGGCCAGCAGCGTGCGGGACATGTCGTCCTTGTCCCTCGTGGCCAGCATGGACAGGAGCCAGAAGACCACCTCCACCTGCGGGAGGGGGACTCGGGGTCACGCACGGCTGCGCGCCCCCCCCCTACCCCACGCAGCCCACCCCAGCCGGGCTCCGCCGCCGCTGCCCCTCACCTTGCTGCTGCCCAGGCTGCTGCCCCCCTCCTCGGGGTGGGTCGGGGGGTCCAGGCTGCCGTCCCCCTCCATGCCCAGCACCTTCCCGCAGAGCTGCCGAGGAGGGGGCAGATGGGGGCGGGTCGCAACACGCCATCCTCACCCGCCGCCCAGCCCCTCCCTGCTTTCCAGGTGCCATTAAATTGGTGCATTTCTCACTCATTGCAATTGTTGCTTTCGTCAGTGCCGGGGTGGTATTTTAAGCCGGAACCGGGGCTGATTGGGGGGGTGGGGGTGGTGGGCTGCCACAGCAGCCGGCTCGGGAAAAGAAGACCGTGGGCGAGCGCTGCCTGCGTGGGTTGGCGATGGAGGGGCTGTGCAGGATGTGGGGCTGGCTGGGGCGATGGAGGGGCTGGGGGCAATGGAGGTGATGNGGGGCGATGGAGGGGCTGGGGGCGATGGAGGTGATGGAGGCCCACGGCTGACGGAGGTGACACGGGTGATGGAGGAGCCAGAGATGACAGAGGGACCGTGGGCGATGGCGGGGGCATGAGTGATGGAGGGGCTGGGGGTGATGGAGGGACGGATGACGGAGGGGGCAGAGCTGATGGCGGGGCGGTGGGGATGGCGGGGTGGGGGCGATGGCGGGGCCGTGGCGATGGCGGGGCCATGGGTGATGGCAGCGTGCCCGCCCTGGCGGCTCCGGCAGCAGATGCCGCGGGAGCCACTGTGCCCGCCCGCCGCGCGCGCCATGGCCTACTTCTCGTCTCCATGGCAACTGCCCATTTCACGGTGCCCGAGCCACACAAAGCCCTGGCTGTGCCGCGCCGGCGGGCAACGGGGACAGGACGGGGACAATGGCGGGGGGGCCGCGCCTGGTCCCCTCTTCCACCCTGCCCGGGCTCCGCCACCCCGTGGGGACTGGGGACAAGCCCCAGCGATGGCCCCTGGTCCCAGTACCTGCGGCTCTGGCTGCTGCACCTTGTCCTGCGCCTCCATGAGCTCCTTGTCGATCTGCTCCAGCCGGGACGCCCGGATCTGGGGGGGCAGAGCGGGTGTCAGCGAGGGCTGGGGTACCCCCCCCCCCGCCCCAGGACCCCCAGAGCCGGGCGGGAGGGTGCACAGGGCTGGGGGTGAGCGTGCACGGAGGTGATGTGAGGGTGCAAGGAGCTGTGTGTGAGGGTGCAAGGAGCTGCGTTTGCGGGTGCAAAGAGCGGGGTGCACGGGTGCGCAGGGGAGCGGGTGTGAAGGTGCATGGGACTGGGGGGGAGGATGCACGGGGCTGGAGATGGCAGGACGGAGCGGGAAGGCAGTCGGAGCCTCCTGCCCTGGGCACTAGATGGGTGGGTGTGTGTGGGGGGGGTGTCCCCCACCCTGACCTGCGCCCGCTGCACCATCTCATCCGCCGTCCCAAAGCGCTCCTCCATCAGCGAGCGGATGTGCTGTGCCTCGAACTCCAGCTGCTGCCGGATGAGATCCATCTGCATGGAGAACTGGGGGGGGGCAGAGGTGGTGGTGGGGAACAGCATGAGGGGGACAGGGTCCTGCCTGCGCCCCGGGGGGGGGGGGGGTGTTCCAGGGCGCCCCCCCCCNCACTCACCGTCTCCACGTGGGGCAGCTCGTCCAGGCGCGTGGCCAGGCTCTGCAGCTGCGCGTAGTACCACACCTTCTCCTTCTCCTCCTTCTCGATCTCACCCAGCAGAAAGCACCTGGGGAGGGATGGGAGCCCCATCAGCGCAGCCCCCGGCCCCCCCCAGCGCCCCCCAGCCCCGCGCATCGTCCCCTCCCCGACCATCACCTCTCCCGGTCGAGCTCCTCCAGCAGCCGGAGGGTGGCTCTGCCCAAGTCCCCGGCGCCGTCCCGGTGGGGCGCGGGTGGCGGGGGGCTCTCCTCGGCACTGCGCCCGGCTGCCGCCACCTCCGGGGCGAACTTGAGGTTGTAGAGACTGGTGATGTCCATCTGCAGGGCTGGGGACGGGGACAGTAGGGTGAGGGTGGGCTCGGAGGGGACACACACACCACGCACCCCCCCACACCCCCTGCCTGGGCACCCACCTTTCAGCTGGTCCAGGACCTCCGTCTGCCCCGAGGACACCATGACCCGCGCCTCCTGCTCCAGCTTGCCCTGGAGGTGCTTCAGGACCTCCTAAATCAGGGATGGAGCCGTCAGCGAGGCGGGGGGGGACACACACAGAGGGAAGCCCCCATGAGCCCTCCACCACAGCCCCAGCGTGGGGTCCATCTCCCCCCCCCCGCTCCGCCCCGGGCTTGGCCTCACCTTCATGTCCGAGGTCTCATTCTCCAGCTTGGAGAGGTGGTTGGAGTTGTCCTCCAGCTCCCGCCGGAGGTGGCTGTTCTCCTTCTTCAGCGCCTCCACCTGCCGCACCAGCTGGTCGTACGAGGCGATGGAGCCGGACATCTTCACCTCCTCCAGCGCCTGGGGGGGGGGGCAGAGGTGGGCAGCACCCCGGGGTGCTCCCTGCAGCCTACCCCCCCCCCACCGCAGCACAGCCCGGGGGATCCCCACCACCCTCACCCCCCACCCAGGGAGGGGGCAGACTGCCCCGGGCAAAGGCTGGTGCCCCCCCAAAGCCTCCCGAAAGGGACATCCCCGGCCCGGGGTGGGTGTCCAGCCCCCCACAGGCAGCCCCGGCCCCCCCAGTCGCTGCCAGCCCCCCCAGCCCCTGCCAGCCCCTGCCTGGTTTCCATCCTCCGCAGCCGCTCAGCCCTCCGCTCCCTTCCCCCTTTGTCTCGCTTTTGTCTTCTCCTCCTCTGAACCATCTCTCGCTTCGCTCCCTCCCGCAGCAGGGCCAGCCCCGGCCCCCCCGGCAGCGCCCCCGGTCCC
>RSEF01000028.1:3441252-3470348 GCA_003993805.1 Himantopus leucocephalus
GCAGCATCTCCGGGGCCTCCTCTGGCCCCGCTCCAACAGCTCCTTCCGATGTCGGGAGCCCCACCACAAGCGGCTCTGGCGGTTTGGGTTTAGTCCCCGAAGCGGGACCCCAGCCCACGCGAGGAACTGCCGACCCGCCCCATCCCGGGGTACCGCGGGCGTTTGAACTCAGCCCGAGCAGCGGGTGACGGCGACAGCCCCGGCCCCGCTCTTACTAGGACATGTCGAGGAGCTGGTCCAGGTCCACCCCTCTGTAGGTGAATTTCCGGAAGGTTCGTTTCTTCTTCTGCTCCACCTCCGCCTGCAGCGGGACCCCCGGGGGGAACGGGGGGCGTCAGGGCCGCCGGGACCCGCGCTCACCCCCGGCACAGGGGAAGGCCGCGGGCACCGAGCTCCGCCGGCCCCGCCGCCCCCCCGCCGCCTACCCCCCGCCCGCGCCCCGCCACCCCCGGCTCCGCCGGGCCCAGCCTGGGCAACCGGGCTCCCGCCGCGCTGAGGCCTGGCCCGGCCGGGGCGGCCACGGCGGCGGCGGGGCCCAGGGGACGCCGTCCCTCCCTCCCCCGGGGAAGAGGCCGCGCAGCCCTCGGCGGCAGCGGCGCCCCCGTCCCCCAGCGGCCGCCGCCGCGGAGGATGGAGCCCGATGGGAACCGCCGGCGCCCCCGCCCGCACCCACCATCTTGGCCGGGGCTCCTCGGAAAGGGCCGCGCTCGGGCCGGAAGCGGCGGATCTCGCGAGAGCGGCGGCGGGGCGGAAGCAGCGAGAAGCCCCGCCCCCTCCGCAGCCTCCGGCGGCGCTTCCGCCCTCACTTCCCTTAAAGGGGCCGCGCCCCGCAGGAAGGCGGGGTGTCCGGTATAACGGGGAGGTTACCGGAGAACCGGCACGGCAAAGCTGCTCCTGCCCGCTGCCCAGGGCGGGACACGACAGCAGCAGCGAAGGGTCAGAGTCACCTTCACCATCAATGTCACCTTCACGGCACGGCCACCTGGTGCTGCAGCCGCACGCCGCCACCGCACCGGGACGGCTCCGAGCATCCGTCACCCAGCCCTGCTCTGGCCAACACCCGCTCATCTCGGGGGAAGGCAGCAGCCTTCACGTCCCAGCACCGGCCCTTCACCTCAGGATGGACAAGGTGACCCCGCGGTGGCACGCAGCCGTTGCCCACGGTGTCTCCTCCGTCCCACGCCAAGGACATCGCTCTCCACCCGCTCATCCCTCGGCACAGGTCGGGTCGGTTCGTCCCTGGGCAGAGTGGAGTTTCGGGTGGATGTAACGGCCGGTGCTGAGCCGGTTCTGCGCAGAAGGCGTCTGTCTCCGACACCTTTTCTCCAGGAAGAGCTTGCGAGGCGGCAGAGCACCGACATAGTCGGGTCTCCCTCCATCCTGCGTACTGTTGAAGCGCCACCGTTCTGCACTGAACCATTTTCCGCAGCATATTTCACACGGCAGTAAATCAGAAAGCAGCGCTCACGGAGGAGGGAAAGCAGCCGCACCACGTGGAGGCAGGGCACGGAGCCACACCGGTGCACGGGGAATGCCAGAGCAGCAGCCCCGCTCCGGCAGGGAAGCGCCACGGCGCTGCGTGCTCGTGGAAGGAACGGAGCGAGGAGCAGAGCCAAGAGGAGTCACAGCGAGTGGGACCGGTACGATCCACGCGAACCACAACCACTCTGAACCGCTCGATCTCTTTCCGAGAGCGACCCAGCGACCTCCAGCGCCACGGCTGCATCCCAACACAGCCCCAATTTCACGTCGTGCTGAGCAACGCCACGTCCGCTCCTGCAATAAAAGTCTTTTAAACCTGCAGCAGCGTGTGCCTGTGGAGTTAAGCCTTATTAATAGCAATTAACGAGAGCAGAGCACTAACCAGCCCCGCTGCGCAGCCGGCAGTACGCACCCCCGGGGAGGTCGCTTGGATGGGATTGGGTTCGGAGCCAGCAGTTCGCCTCAGACGCACGTATGAAGGACGAACAACACAGCGCCTGTTGTTGCTTTTGGGCCAGCGACCCCTTCCACTACACAGCACTGGCTGACGGTGTCGGGACACGTCGCTTCCCACGGGCTNCTTGGATGGGATTGGGTTCGGAGCCAGCAGTTCGCCTCAGACGCGCGTATGAAGGACGAACAACACAGCGCCTGTTGTTGCCTTTGGGCCAGCGACCCCTTCCACTACACAGCACTGGCTGACGGTGTCGGGACACGTCGCTTCCCACGGGCTTAACCCTGCATTTAAATGAGGGAAACGCTGAATGGGTATTCTAGAAGCCCCAGGTCGAACCGTTAGGGACACTAATCTACGCAGTGAGTTGCTCATAAATCCACGTTTTTCCCATTTCATGCTGCTCTCAGCAGTTACAGAGAGACGCGCCCCCCGGAAGGGCGATCATCCATCTGAGGCAGTGAGAGCACGCCTGCTGCAGCAGGACAGAAATTAAGAATGCAACCCCGCAGTAAGCACGAGTAGATCACGTCACCAGCAAGATTCCCCTCTGGATTTCAGAAGTGGGGAGACAGAGAGAGACAAGGGGCACAAATCCCTGAGGTATCTACACATGCTCCTTGTAGGAATGCCTTTTTCACAGCGCGCCGGAGCCTCGAGGTCAGATGAAGAGCAGCACTGAACCCAGCCGTCACGGCCCCCAACACGGGGGTGACCCAAGGCACAGCCCCGCTGCAGCTCTGGGGACAGCGGGTCTGGGGGACTCGACGCCAGAGCCCTTCGCCACCTCAAATCCGCTGCGGGTCAGAGCCACCAGCAGCCACGGCGGCTCCTCGGCCCCTCCGAAGCAAACCTGACAGCGCCAGCCCAGCCCCGGCCCCGCGAGTTCGCTCACGAGGAGCGCAGGGGAAGGGAGAACTGCTGACTTCATTCCCCTGCTGGTAGCTTAACAGTCCACTGAGCACAGCGAAAGCCTGTACACTGAGGTTAAGACATGATTTTCCAGGCTGCCAATTGATTTCTCATGAAAACACAAATTCACAAGAAAACTTTTTTGTCAAAAGAAAAAAAAAAAAAAATGGAGACAGGCTTGTGTTTCTAATCCAAATGTACTTCTCTTTATTCAAACCAGGGGTAATCACTGGTTAGTGCAAAATGCACCTAAACCTTTTGCCTGAGGGAAATCTACATCTTAACAAGGCCTCCGTTAACCCCTAACGAAATCCACAGAGGATTTGAAAGCGTTGGAAGCACAGATCTAACACTGCGCTTCGTAAGTGACTCTGTGCGTCAACAAGTCTGCACCTGCCTTGTTACCAGCTCTACACCATCAGGTAACAACAGCAAAATACACTCAGTAGATTTCTTTTAACTCCCAGAGTTTCTGAACCACCCGCCCCACCACTAACGTCAGGAGTAAGGGGGTCGCAGCTTACCCTCACTTCCAACAGTGCTAACGGAAACCCTGTTTTAAATTAAAAAATAAGCCAGCATACATAGTAGAAAATTTCTCTTAAAAATTTCACAATCTGTAAATGTATATATTTTTTTTTCTTTTAAACATAAAAGTTTACAATATACGGTAAAACAAAGGCTCAGGAAAAAATAATTTCAAAAAAAAGAAACCTGAAGTTTTGAATTAAAGCTGAAGACATTTTTAAAACCCTGTAGTTTGAACCAGTGACATTTTCTTTATTTGTGCTGATGGGTTAGAGAAAGGAAAATATTTAAAAACTGCAGTCCAAACACCCACAGCTCTGCCTTCAGAAGCCATCTTCCCCCACCCCCCAAAAAAAAAAAAAATGTTGTTAGGTTTTTCTTCCATCAAGTATGTGATTGTCACAAGTTCAGAAGTCTGGGATTCCTGGGTTCAGCTGGTACCAGACATCCCTGTGTGGACAGAATTCCCTGATTGCCAGCCCACGCTAGCGCCGGTAGGGGTGAAATCCTTGCACGTTATGGTTCTGTCCTCGTCCAAAACCACTTCCTCCGGCAGGCGGGCCACTGGATGGTTGCACCGAGGGGCCTCCGTAGGGAGGGGGCTGCTGGCTGGGATCAGAGAAACCTTGTCCAAAACCACTCAAGTCTTGTCCATACCCTGGGGAGAAAGGGAAAAGGGCAGAGTGAGCGTCCAGTATCACCCGCACGCACAGCGACAGAGGCGCAAATTCACAACCCGATGCCGCTGCCTCCCCCCACGCACGGCCCAGGAACAAACACCTCGGTCTGACACGGTAAGATAAGCAGCCGCTTTCAGTTCTCGCAATTATTTACCTTCTCACACAGAAGAAAGAGGCAAAAAGCAGAGCTGAACAGGTATGCAGAAATGGTAGTTTTCCCTTTTGAGGCAATCCTACCCAGGCCGGTAGTTAAACTATTGCGCTACGGCTGTTCAGAAGCTTGAAGCGGCCTGCCGGTGTGCTGTCAGCTCACTCTGAGTGTGTTTTTGTTTGGTTTGGGTTGGGTTGTTTATTGGCTAAAAACTAGTACTGCCAGGTTCAGCAGAGATGAAGATGTCGCAAGGAAGCTCTTCGCGAGATCTCACGACTATTAAACTGCAGCACCTCAGACCGACTGCTCAGACCGAGTTATTCGACTCGGGCTTTGCAGAGTCAGCTCCACTGTCCTCCCTGGAGACTGCCTTCCCTGGAAACACGCACTGGAGAAGACCATCTTTAACTCCCTTTCAAAAAATGGAGTACTGCTGCCTGAATATGTATTTTAATTAACTCATCAGCCTCTCTTTCAAGGAATACTAAATTCAAAAAATGTAAATTGGAACACGAGGGGGCAAAGTTGGCAAAGCAGAAACGCAGAAGGTTGCGACTACTGCTCCCATTATGTAATTCATAATGGAACCCTCGGTCCAAAGTTGCCCTTAGAAAGAACTAACACCCTTCCCCAAAACCTCACTGCCCGGGCAGGCTGAAGTATATTTGTTGCAAGTTCAAAAAACAAAGCTCCATTTCAAAACCTGACACCCTAGTGCTACTGCAGGTGGTGGCGAACGCTTCCAACCCGGCTACAGAGAAGCAGCGGTCAGTAAGCGACTGTAAGTTACGGCCCTTCTCCCACGGTCCCTGCGCCACCAACTGCATCCCAGTTCAGTCAGTTTTAAGCCTGAACGGGTACAGTGTCTCAACTGAAGTTTACACTACTGCATGCTGCAAGTTAACATTTATCTTGTTCTTCCTCCATCTGAGGAGCTGAACACCTCTCCTCTCCTGCCAGGCTGTCCTCCTGCCCGCTCAGCGAGGCTGCGCCGCCGCTCTGCAACGTCACCCGTGCCAAAGACCGGGTTCAGGGTAGGTTTAGAGTAAGCAGAGTTTGGGAACAGGGAAAGGGCGAGGACAAAAGACTCGCTGGAATTCTTCCTGCCAATACGGAAGACAACTAGATGTAAATTAAGAACACTGAGAAATTTAATAAAAGTTCCCATAATTAAATACGACTCTTAACCGTAACAGTGGCATCAGTGCCAGCCTCTGCGATGAAAGATGGTATTAAGAAACCTAATTACTAAGTACATTTCTGCAGTTCTGCTTCTCTCTATGCAGGCTTAAAGCAGGTTTAACTCTCTTAATCCAAAACAAAGTCTCTTAGCATGTCTTCAGTATTTCAATTTCAAGCTCTGCCTGTCTCTCAGGACTTGCTACCACTAATGAGCCTTAAAACGCATCTATCACAGGCTTCTATTAGCTCAAAATGCTAATCCAGTCTTCTTTTTTTTTTTTTCAGACAGAGATAAGCAGGCAACCAAAAATACAATTTAACTGTTTGCCAAGGGGTGAGGCTCAGAGTGTGTGGGGGGGAATCAAGTTATTCTCACTGTACAGTGTAGTGTTAGAGCTTTAAGTGGTAGAAACCACAGTTCTCAATTTGTTTATCATGAAGGAAACCTACAGCATAAACCTGAACAGCCAGATATTTAAGTACATATTGTCTTCCCCCTGCTTTCTCAACTCCTGCTGCAGCTCTCGGCTTGCACCAGCACCTCTACTCCCCCAGTGAGCTGTGCCGACCATAATGGTTTCACTGGCTTGCTTAAGAACCTGAGCTCGGTTCGATTACAGAGGATAAAGCCTCGCCGATGCAGCGGCTTGGGAAGCGGACAGCAGCATCATTCATACTTCAGTCGTGAGTTTTCACTTCAGCCAGCTAATGAACGTAAAGAACTGTATTGCCCTTACTCACAAAAGCAAACATTTGAGCCGCATTGTTCCCCCACCCTCTCAAAAGAGGCCCTGCAAGAAACACAAGTTAATTTCCCAAAGGCAGATATATCAAGAGCATTGGTTGTAAATAGGCACCACCTACCTAGGGTTCTCACTGCTCAGCCTGACCATAAGAGTGTAAACAAAGTATTGGCGCGTAGCCTGAAGGGTCTTGAGAATAGGTACCCAGCCCTAGTAAGAAATGAGGAGACCAGGGTGACGAACCCCAAGACAGCCCTGTACAGAGATAATTTTTCAGGGTGAGGGAGACACACCCGTGTTAGTGTTTAATTTACTAGTGTTTACATTCATCCTAGCTGTAAACATAGCAGCATTTAAGATACCGTCAAGCCAGGACGAATCTTAAAATGCCACAATGATTAGATAACTCAGTGCCTCTTTAAAGCCCATAAGCTTTATGCATTTATGTAAATACATGCAGATCAGCTAGACTGCCTATTGTACAGCAACGCTGCTAACTAATTTGCTGTCACATGAAGTGCTGGAGCTCTCTAAAGAAGTTCAAAAGATTTAACACATAGCTTTATGAACAGGTGGACGATTCTGTGGTACGGCAGCATATTAAATACCTCTATCCCTGTTAGCACTTGTACTCATAACAGCTTTCAGGCTAGAAAAGCACTCGAGGTGAGAGATTAACTGCAGGTGTGGTTTAAACAACTAACCTTCTTAGCCGCCTTCCTCAAAATGCAGTACTACACCCTCCTTCCTCCCTGCCTCCCTCTTCACCCAGCACTCTTAAGAGACTAAGAGCACCTGCAGTATTTCCCTGCTAAAGAGGCTTCCTACCATATACGAGAGGCAAGTGGTACTATACACACATCAAATACTGGAATCCCCCCTCCCCAGTTTTTCACGATGCTGGATAACAGATTCTTCCTGAACTTCCGACATATCTCAAATATTGGCTCCCCACTGAATATAAGTGATTGTGCACAGATTTATACTTATTTGATAGGGCCCACCCCCCTTCAAAAAGAGTCTGCGAAGAGACAAGTTCTGGCAAGACAAGAAAAACTTCCGCTTGAGCCACAAGGGCAAAGCTATCTACGAAAGCAACTGCGTTTATAACAAACAAATTGAAAAACATTTCAAATTCATCAGCATGAGAGCATACGCTTGCTTTATAAACACATCTGAAAGACTAATCTTCCTTCAGAGTCTGTTTTACATTTTCAGAACTTTGAATAGTATCTATTTAAATAACTTTACAAAGTGTTCATTTCATAACAGTTTCCACTGGCACTTTAAACGAAGCAGGCAGGCAGTAACACGCATGGAGAACTTGAACAAGTGGGCAACAGCCTTAATCCATGGGCCTACTGCATGCAAAAAGTTCACTTCAGAAGGGAAAAAATGACCAATTACAATCTCTTAAAAAAAAAAAAAAAGCAGTATGCCATGAACAGTTCTTTGGACAACACTGCTCAAAACCAGGGCTGAGTGGAAGAGCAAGATGAGAGCTCCCTCTCAGCTTCCAGAGGCAGGAGTAGAAATTTTACTCAGTGCAGGTACCTATATAGCAATTTTTTTTTTTTTGTAGTACTGTCTGCCTAGCTTAAAACTTGTTACATCAATGTCTTCTATCAGCTACGTGAAACAGTTATCTATACAGCACAATTAAGCATTATACACTTCAGGCAGAACTATAACTTGAGATAGACAGGAAAGGAGCAGGGGGGAAGTGAGGAAAAGGCAGGCAGCTTGGATCCTTACACCCGGCACTGCCTGCCTCTCAACGCTATTCTCACTCTTCAGCTCTGTTCTTCAATCTGATCAAAGTCAGTTACACAAAAAAGTTAACTACATCCATCATGAAGCTCTTGGAGAAAAAAAAGTTTCAGCCGCAGATTGAGGGAGAGTGCAAATCAGTAACTTATCCTACCAGTGCACAAGTCTCTGAAGACTATTTCACAGCATACAAGCAATGTTTCAGAGTCGATTAAGAAAATACCCTCTGGCTAGAATACTGCATGATTTAAGGACCACTTGAGAGCTGGTGGCCGGCATTCCCACCCTGGAGGGAAGTGCCTTCAGTGCTAGCAAACTGTTTCTGAACACTGACTTTCTACCCAAGCGTAAGGGAAAAGCAGGAAGGGGAGAAAGATCAAGCTGAGTTTATTTTATATGCGGTTACTTACCAAACTGACTATAAGGGAATTCTGGCTGAGCAGTTGGGGGTTTGCTCATGTCCTGAGTTGCCTGAGATGGTGGTGGTGGTGGTGGAAAAGCTAGTGGTGCTGCCCCTGGAGTGGCAGGTGGAGGGGGTACTCCAGGTGGGGCAAACTGGTCAGGTGGAGGAGGTGGAGCACCATAACCAAAACCTGAAACACGACGAAAGTACAATACATGTGAAAAGACACGGGTAACCACCACCCCGACTTCTTGCTTGGCTTTAGAGTATGACAAACTTTTTAAAAAATACTTGTAAGTCTATTAAAACCAAAGTGTTTGTTACCAACAGCTGGCCACACGGTAATTCACTCCTGCGTTCTGGCAACCACTGTGGCTAAAAGACCCCAAAACAACAAAACTTCTGTCATGAAAAATCTCACCCCGAAGGAAGACTGCAGCCACGTCAGCAACCAGCAAAGAGGAAGTGATAAAGTAGAACTAGGGACCAAACTCTGCCTCACACGCGCACATGAGACATGTGGAGGAAGCCATAGTACTCAGGATCTCAGGAGGAAAAAGAGATATCCCAAACAAATGGTCTCTTCATAGCAGAACAAGCAGCTCTAGATAACTGGGTGGTGTTTTCCACCTTCCTTTTTAAACCAGGTTTGCAACTAGACTTTTCAAAAGGTGGCCTGTGGGAGTAGGTGCTGAAATCCTATTATATTTCCAATGCCAGTTGCGACCTTAATTCCTTAAGCTCCTCCGAAAATCCCAGCCTGTGTCTAGCCCAGGTCACCATGCAGTAATCTCAAGCTTTTCTCTCAGATGTCGTCACAGGGGTACACAATAAATCCAAATTCGTTTAGCAACACAGGTTTAGACCAGAGAACAAACGATTACTGCAGCCAAGAAAAAAGTAACCCAACTCACTGACAAAAATACTTATATACCTAATTATAGCTCATAATATACAATCTAGGATAAACACCTAAGGATAGCTGAAACGTAAGGGAAAAAAACATCCAAGCCCAGAGGAAGATGAGCAAAAACTGAAAACTAAATTTGGTGATGGACTGTACGTGAAGTCCTGTAGGTCACTTACTAAACGGTGGAGGGGTGCCATAGCCCTGTGGAAATCCTTGTGGAGGTGGGAATCCTCCAGGAGGTGTAGAGACTATGTATGAGGTAAATGGTGGTGGTGGCGGAGGAGCTCCTCTTCCTGGAGGAGGTGGTCCATATCCACCTAGAAAATTAAGAGAAACCATGAACTAAAGCGGCTTAATAATGAAAAGCTGCTGCTTAAGTCAGCATCCTCTAGATGGAGTAAAGCTGATAGATTTCAGACGCGGTCTCAGCCTTCTATGAATTCTTACTTCGGGAGATATTTGTCCTCCAAGTATCCCTACTGTAAATAATTGCAGTTTAGAATGTAATTCCTTGATAACAAATTAGCGTGGTTGGCAACAGCAGAATGTATGTCAGCTCCCATTACTGAGTTGTTAAGAATACACTATCTTCTCCTTCGTTCTTTCAGGACAAATTCAATCAAGCTTTTAAATGTAGGTTAAATAGTACAGAAATCCACGAATCACTGTGAACTCTTAAAGAAACTGCACCCTCACTCAGCAGAATATTTCTTTTAAAATTGGTCCCATATAACGTACTTACCAATTGCCTGTCCAGCTGGCACCCACATCCCTAAAACAGAACAAAAAAAAAAAAGCGACTTATATATGCATTGAAGCCATATACTATGAAACAGGAATGATTTAAAAGAAAGTTGATCTTGCTCTGGGCTCTGGAATAGACCGAGTATCCTCCCAGTATCCCTTACAGATCTATTTTTGTGGGCCAAGAAATAGTGTTGGACTATTTCTGAATATGCAATTCTGAAAAGACTCTGAATCATTCAGCAAATAATGCACAGAAGAGACAGCAGTCCCCAAACTCAAATCAGACGGAATGTTCAAGAACTGCGAGCATACCAAGCGCAAGAAACTATACTAGTATGAAGAACAAAAACACTGAGAATCACAGCAGACTACATAGCCAAAGCATTTTTAATATACTACCAGGATTATCGTGGTTATTTTTGAAGTTTTTGAACCATAAAAACATAATCTTCTGCATTCGTTGCAGCATTAAGATTGAAAGATAAATGCATTTATGTTCTACATTAATCTTTCCAGTAGATCAGATATCATTTTCTCTACAAATAACCACATTGAAAATAATCTAGTTTCTCAATTTGCGCAGTTGCAGATTAGCACATCTGTGCAGAATGTCAAAGCCTCAGCTGCAGCTTTCAAGTTAATAAGCACCATGGGGAAACAAGCGATCCCTCCACTGAGGTACCATCTATTGTAGCAATAGATGAAGCAGTGACACTCCCTTTAGCCCCCCAGGTGAAGATTTCTCATATATCAGAGCAAGCAAGTTCTGTTCTGTCAAACGCAACTCAATTATACCACCGTATTTCTCCATAAGTTATCAAAACCGTCTTTGGATGAACTCAGCATATTTATCCTGTCTTCAAAATCTTGTGGGGGTTTATAGCCATCAAACCCAAAAACACACGGCTGCTCCTTTCAGCCCTGAAGGGTTCAAGCTAAATCAAGAAAATTATATGCATTAAGTGCTCCCCTGCACCACTGCTAGCCCCATAGCTGCTTGTTATTTTTCCAGGCTACATTAAGCAATAAAATCCAAAGACAAGACCATCTGTTTTTCTCTCATCCCTTTCAAATTTTACTTATAGCTTCCTTTGAAACTGCCTCATCCTTGAGAACCCATATTTCAACAAGATTTTTCATTAGGGTCTCACACAGGCCACAATCCAACAGCTGGAGTCACAGCCTGAGCCACTGAGCTTTCTCAACACCTCCTCCGCGTTACGGAAAACCGCGCCGATTCTATTTGGGGAGAGGCAGAACCAAAGAGAACAGGTGAAGCACTGCCTGGGACACACGCTAGACTCGGCACAACCCACTGACTTCTGCCCTATGAAACAAAGGGTTTTGGGAAAAGAAGCGAAGGAACAACCTCAGCCGACTTGGGAAGGACTGACGTGTGGGGTTTTAGCTCTGCTATCAGTAATCCAGCAGAGCAATAGCGTTGATAAACCCGGGAGTACCGTATCACCAGTAAGCTGTGAAGGCAAGACTCTTGCGACAGCGACGCCGAGAGAAGCGAAGCAGTACCTTGAGGGCCATATCCTTGTTGCCAGGTCGGAGGGGGCTGACCTGCCCAGCCATTGGCAGCACTCGGCATGATCCTGCTTCCCCACTGACTGGCACCCGGTGGCCCTGGAGTTTGGCTTTTGCTATCGCGAGGTTCTGCGCGTTTCACCTCCACCTAAACAAACAGAGTTGCCATTTAGGAGAGATGGTGCAGGTCAATACACCCCCCTTCCCTTCACACACACCCTTAATTACACTTAAGACTACACTTAGCATCTTATGACTTATGTCTAAATACTTAATTATTAAACTTAAGGCCAGTAATTTAAAATGTTTCTCAGGTACAATATATATGATGGTAAGACGTTACAAGTCCTACTATTGAGGTATTTCAAGTAAAACACATCCTACAAATCACTGTTTCATCATAGTACAGTATTCATTGGCTTTAATCTTAAAACAGCAGTACCCTCTTACAACGGCTCTTCACTTAAAAAAAGCATAATCCTTTAAAGCATTTATGTACTAATTTAACATGAAAGGCAGGAGTTACAAAGATGACATTTTCAGTAAAAAAAAGAACTTTGAGTAAAGAGTACGCTCTGAAAAAGGGTACTAATGCTTTAACCGTTCCAACATGTTTGGGGTTCATTTGAAAGTTACAGTTTACACCCACCCCATCTAACTACAATTTCAGCTCTGCTCATACCTGAGAAACACACATTTGTTTGGTTGGTTTTTTTTGTTTGTTTGTTTTTAAACTTAGATTTTATTTAAATGTCTAATGGAAGATAAAGACTTACCTTCCCCAGGCTAACGCTTAAAGAATCTCAATTAACTCAAACAATGTCAGAGGGAATGGATGTGATAAGAGAATCTTACATTACATCTAACAAAAAAGTAAACAAACATGCAAGTAATAAAAATGGACAGTTGAGTCAATAAGAAGCAAATCTTCATACTGTGTTAAGTCAGTGACAAAAGCCCTCCTGTTTTTAAAATTAGTAAGCCACAGTGCTTAACTTATTTTATTCAAAGATAAAATGTCCTAGTGTTCCAAGCCATCGAGTAAGTGCATCTGACCTACTTAAAATAAGCTGCACATTCAATATAAACCTCTCAAAAAAATCCAGTTTCTGATTTAATGAAACACTCTCAGCACTCATGCATGCTGAATTAAAGTCTTTTTTATTTTATGATTAATTTTAATGGGTGCCAGAGTACAAAGAAAATAAATCTCAATCATCAATGGGCCTGAGTAGTATGGAAAATAAAAGTATTCAGAATTCTTCCTGCCATGTCTTAAAAACCATTCATGTCAGAGAACAAACAGGAAACAGGCACAAGGCAAGGACAAAGCCCCCCGCCCCCAGCCCGCCGCAGATGCCCCAAGGACATTAGACATGACAGTAACCAAATCTCTGTCAGCTGAAGGCCCTTCCAGAGAGGAACCAAGGGAATTTTTCAAAGGACTCAAATTAATGAGTCTTAACACATTTGCCTTGAGGGAATTCAGTTATTGCTTACAAAAGCAGAGTCCTTCTTGCAATTTTAATTTTTTTTCCTTTCAACAACATATGGATTCATTTCAGCAATACCTTTTTAATTACCAAAAAGAAAGAGATACCATTTTTAAAGTAGGCATTATTAGTCAATGAAGAGAGCGGAGTAGCTGGAGTTCATTAATCTGTGTGGAAGAATCCCATTAATTTTTCAGTGCACATTTGGAAGTGGTGAACTGCCAAACTGAGGACTGAAAAATCCCTGTGCAATATTCCTCACATCAAGGTTAAAATTCTACACCTGCCTAGAGCCCAGTTTACACCAAGGAAGGAGGCATCTCCATTCCTCACGGCTGAAAAAACACTGCGTATTTCTGCTTTTTATGTCATTGAAAGGAGAAAAAAAAAAGGGGGGGGGGCGAAAATAAATGATTTCATTTTGGTACTGAGATTGTTTGGGAAACAACGGAGAACTCCGCGCTAGCACTGATGCATTCTGAAAAGCGGCAGCGTGAGAGGTGACATTTTGAAGGCTCGCACAGCGTTCTCCGTACTCTCCCAGAACCACCGCAGCAGACGTACCAGCCTTTGTTCCTATTTATACCTAGCATGCGGCTTTGTGACGTGACCTCTCAATTAAGCAGTTCGTGTAAGTTTAAGGTAATTCCAAGGAAAGATCAGAGGATGTATGTAGGATATAGGTAATTCATACACATACCAATGTAAATTTACGGCAGTCAGTGCATCTGCTCACAAATGGGAGAGCTCAACCGCTCACAAGAGGAAAACACTAGTAATCAAGAACCTACGCTGATGTTCTTGATTACACAAGCACATTTCTTCATTTGCTTCATTTCCATTATTAGGAAACCAACCCACACCTCAACCCCAAAACAAGTTCAAAGGAATAAAAAGCATTATATACTGCATAACTGACCAAAATTCCACTGATATGCACGTATATACCCCCTGCTAGCTAAATAAATGCTCATGACATATCAGCACATAGACTCTAAAAGACAATGCAAAATTACACAATGCAATAATTTAAGTGACAGTGTTCTTGTGTTTCCTTGAAACCTGTTCACTCTAAGGTTAGCAGTTTTAAAGCTTACTTTAAAAACCGTGGATATACTGTGAAGCTGCAAGAATTTACCAGAATTTCCAGTGGTTAATTTTTCTTTAAGAAGTTACTATTGTCTCTGTATAAAAGTTGGGTGTCCTGCAACAATTTACTTTGCTTTTAGTTTTTTCCCACAGGTACAAGCATGTTCCTTGCCGAGTAACATCAAAGCAAGCCTACAAAATTCCTCCCTATCAAACACCCATTTGCTGACAACACAGTATGAAGATGAAACAACCAGAGGTCACTTAACTGCATTGTGGTTAAATACTATATAGAGTACGTGGGTTTGTATCAAAGTTTCACAGTAAGTGACCCAATTTTTTAAAAAACCAATCCTTCATGATGTTTTTTTGTTTTCTTTCCAAGTTTAAGATTATATAAAGTAGATTGTCTCACACCACCTCAAAATTTGAGTATCAAATACACATCTGAAGGAGTGGTATCTTAAACCAAGCCTTGAACAACTCAGATTTCATTGGGATTCTGGTTTTCAAACAGCTGGAAACAACTAACTTCTATCCTTGTGCCTAAGCAGTGCTCAAAACAAAGGTGGTCATCGTCAGTCCAGTGTCACGGAAGCCAGGCTCAGCCCGAGCAGCCCCCCAGGTCTGTCAGCACAAGGCCTTACCCAGAACAAGCCAGCCCACAGCCCAGGTTCTCAGGCTTTCCAGATTTCGTCTCTCTTCTACAGGCTAAGCCACACACTAACTGCCTTTCTCGCCTTTCAAGCAAACTCCGAAGACTTTCCCCACCTTCATGGATAAAGCCTCGAATTTGGACATACGCGCTTTCCCACCTAACTGAATCAGTAACTTTTATTCACCAGTGAAATTGCTAGTTGCCCAAGACTTGGTTCTTTCTTAAGGTAAAATAAAACTACAACTACACACTTTTTTGCCCATGATGTCGTGAAAATGCATGTTGACAGCCTGGTCCACTGATTGTTCGTCCTCGAAAGTAATAAATCCAAAACCTAGCCAACGACGAAGAGTGAATCAAGGTAGCAGGGTGTTGTGACACAAAACAGGATGATGAACAGTATTAGGGGCGGACCAAGGGTTCAAGCAGGGGTTTCAGATAACCGAGACTTGTGTTAAATTTTCAAAAAAGTCAAAAAAATCTGAGAAAATTGCAATGGATACTTCCTGTAATTAGGCAATAAATGCCTCATCTTGGTTTCACACATGCAACTTACAAACTGAGCTTGTTAACTATCTTTTAATTTGACTTTATTCCTAACCCACCTACCAGGAAATGGAAAAAAAGTGCTAATATAGTCATAAATACAACTGTGCCACATGATTAAAAACAAAATACTTGTGGGACAGCAGAGTAAAGTCAAGCAACTTCGCTGCTCCTATCTTTGGTTCAGACTAGGTTCCCGAGCTATTACGTCCCTGTTCCCCAAAGCTGCAAAGCAACTTCCTCCCATCCCTTATCCCATCTTCCAATTAGGGAATATCTTCCGTGGAAAATAAGAAAGTTGTCTTTGAAATGTAGCTGTTAAAGCATGAAAAAAATTTTACCACTCCATGGATGAATGAGAAGCTTCAGAAACTAACAACCTAGATCAGAGGTTCTCAAGTTTTCCACACACCTTCGAAAAAGCCCACAATAGACATTACTCTTTCCAAACACGCAACCGCTGGCAACTAAAGCAGGGTTGCTCATGCAGAATGCCATACTTGCCATCACGCCCCTTAAGCTATTTTATTTCTTCTATTTCCTGCCGCTTTTCTCTTGAAAATCTACGCAATGCTTTTCAGTCCCTCTTTTTGCCCCAGACATTGCTGACTGCTCCAGATCCCCCAGCGTGGCTCGCTCCCTTTTATCTGACCACAGCCCTCGCTGATGGCAGCTCAGCTGAACCCAGCGGCTTTTTAAAAGGCAGCAGGGGAGTGTCTGATGCCTGTAGGAGACACTGGAAAAGAGGGAAAGCCCCGGGACTAAATGGCTTTTTGAGGTCACACTTTGAGAACCACTGCACTTCGGTTGTAGCTGCTGATACTGCCGAGAGAGTGGCAAAATAGTGGTTAATTTCACAGAACACGGAGGCTGGTTCATGCCATCAACCACTCATCGCTGGTGTACCAACCAAATCCCAGGAAAGGTAAGAAGACATGCAGTACATAAATTGTGCCATTCTTTCGATTAGCTAAGGGTAGAGCAATAAAAATTAGAAAGAAAAACGAGGTGCGGCATCAAAAGCATATGGAACATGGATGCATTTCTGCTTTTCTGAAACCCAAGATTTCCCCCTTGGTTTGCATTTTGCTTTGCAGCTAGTGCTGACAGCAGCCATATATTGCTCTAAAGCGTTAAACAGAAATACAGTATCTATAACAGTTAGTGTCTCTCTAAGCTTATCCAACTGGGTTGGGTAAGCCCAAAGAGGCCTATTGTAGAGAAAGTTTATATATAAAAAAATACACAAAGATACAGGCCAAAATAGATTCCAGCAGGTCAAATTCTGCTGTCAGCAACAAGAGCAAAAGACATCACTAAAATAAACTTAAAATAAAAAGGAAAAAAATTAGCATTTCCCACACACAAGAGACTGGCAGTATAAACGAAGTTTTGTTGACCTGTGATGAAAGCAGCCTCAAAATTGAGAGCAGCATTTCATCACAATATATTTGTCTGAGGTTAACTAGAAATCTAAGTATTAGAGCCAAAAGAAAAGTATTTGTATTTAAGTCACACATTTAGTATTACAGCCTTTATCTAAAAAGGCATGGGAAAGAAAAATGATGGGTACCATCTACATATGAAGGTTGCTCGCTTAACTTGATTCCAAGAAGACTGAAGGAGGGGAAGATACTGTGGTGTAGGGATGGGGTGTGGAGAGGAGCAGGAAGGGGAGTAAGAGGTCATTGAGGAAGCCAGTGAAGAGGGGGGGGGGGGGGGGNGGGGGGATCGAATATAAAAGGATTTAAAAGGGCCAAATGCCACAAGATAAGGAACAGTGAAGAAATCAGAGTACAATACACAGCAAAATTCCAACAACATCACATTTTAAATACAGTAAAAGTGACGAAGTCTATCATCCAGTAGCTTTATTTTTTGAAGGGCAGGACCTTACTGAAGGCTAGAGAAACTAATTGCATTTAGCAGGAATCCAAGTGGACTACCAAACAGAGCAATGACGCTGGTTTGCAGCCAAGGGGAGGAAGAGAACAAACACAGCAAGAACCTGTAAATTACTTCACAGTTGTTGGCTTAGCCAAGAATAGAAAGCACGAGAAGCAGAGACTGCAACAAAGCCACTGTTTCTTTTAAGCTAGAACGAGGCTGGCTGCGCCTGTACTTGGGACTCTGAATTTTGATGAAAGCACTGCTTGCAGGAGAGCTAACAGAAGCAGGTAGGGACTGCAAGTAAGCAAAGACAACTTGGATACTTGAAGACACACAGCCGGCTCCTCAAGAGCATCACGGTAGCTCTGACACTAACCGAGAATCTGGTTCCCAGTGCTCTTGTGAGAAGCTGAAGGTAGATGAACGCTACAGGGATTAGTAACGGGGATAATTTTCCCCTCCTCCTACCAGCAAGCTAGTAAAATGACATGCAGTAAGGGATCTGTTCAAATGCAAGGACGGTAAAGTTAATGGAAGAAGGCAAAATTCAGAATGGTACGTGTAAAAGACGGCAGTGAACTGGCCTTCTAAATTTTATAAATATATACTCATTTAGGTATCGTGTTAAAAGGACAAGTGTATAGACTGATCAGCACTCTATGCAACAGAATACAGATCAGAAAGAGAAAGCAAGAGAAAGTGTTCCGGGATGCATGGCCAGGAGTACCGAATACAAACCATAAGGAATTTTTCCTAGCACACCCCCAGGGACTAACAAGGCCATTTTTGGAGATGACGGTTAGTTACCACACTACATAAAAGAATGTAACAGAACAAAAATGAAAGCCAGAGCAACAGGACTCAAGGACACTGTTTAAGAAGTCAGATGAATTAAGGGAAAAAGTATTCTGCAGTACCTCTGCACACTGGATGGTTTTCAAGCCTGCGCACATCTGACACTTCTGCTTTAAGCTACCACCTCGGCAGTGGACCCAAAGCCCTCTATTTTTCTTTTTTTTTTTTTAGTATAGCTTTAAGCAGAGAAGCCATTAATTGAGACCAGGATTAATCCAGCCCAGGCATGATGCTTTAGTACCTTTTGCTCAGAGGCTGCAAGGCTAGGATTAAATATTGCAAAGATACAGATGATACAACAATTACTGAAACATTTCATAACTTCAGCCACAAATTATATTCAGATGCTCGTATCTTTGTCTCCACTGCCTCCTCTATTTAAAATCAGATGCCCTAGAGCAGTTAAATAGATGAATTTATGTTCAGCTTAAATAAAAGGTATCTGTTGAAAGAAGATTAAGATAGCTAAAGCAAGAAAACAAAAAAACAAATATATTGAAACTTCGTTTACACTCCAATAAAAGACAAAGCCCGTCCCTCCTCTGACTGTGGAACTGGCCTGTACCTCTGTGATAAATTATCACCTAGAGAGAAGAAATCTAAAGAGATATCGTTAATCACAGTCAAACAATTCACAGAGAGAAAAGAAAAAAGAAAGAAAAAAAAAGAACTTACTTAACATTACCATACTTTACTATGAAACACTTAAATATGTCACTAAGGATGTATGTCTAAATTAAAAATAAAACTAAGACTTAACAGCTTAATAAATATGAAGTGAAGAATATATTTCTTAATAATGAGTCAGAAGAGAAATGAAAGTTCAGATGGCAAACTATTCTCTAGCATGTAGAACATGCTACAAGGTGGTCAGTGCAACTAAGCTTCACGTATTTAAAATATTGCCTCTTAATTGTCAAACAGATGACAGATGCAATGGAAAGTGGATGACATGAAACTTGCTTCATATTTTGACCAAAGGTTACCAACTTCATTAAATAGTCTAGTGAAACTTCCAGTTCTTTTTCTTTTTCTTAAAAAAGCAGTCTAGCATACAGGGATTATACATCCCAATCAAAATATATATATATTTCAGAATTATTTTGTGTAGTTTAAGAAGTGTTTTTCTTTAATTTTAGGTGAAGCCGTTTAACCAAAACAAAAAGCACATAATGGATGGATTCTGTTCTAGTCTCATGTTCAGAAATACTCTGAACCAGAGTATCCCCCCCATGCAATTACAGACACCAACATACCTTTCGTGGGGAACAGGAGGAAAGTCTGCTCTTTTTTTTTTTTCCCCTCCAATAGTACCTTAAGCCACAGGAGCGGCTTGAGAATCAAATTTCATTCAACTAAAAAACTAGCAAAAAAACCATAAATGAACATGAAACATCTGACTTTAAATGCACAGATACCAACTAAAGCTGTAGATGAAGAGTCTAGACTTGAAGTGATATTTGCCCAGTGAAATATTCTTTTTCCTGAGGCAACACAGAAAAAAAAGAAGTCTACCTTTTCTGATGGTGTGAAATAGTTTGCCATCTGACTATAGGAGAGTATGAAGAAATTTCAAGGACAAACTAGATCAGCCTTTACCTCGGGGCCTCTGTTTCTCTGCGTCATAGATCATTACAACTTCAGTGACCTGGAAGAGAGAAGGGAAATTCTACTAACTGTGCTACCAGGGGAGTGTTATAAACAGTTACTACAGGCCGGTTTCCCACACTCTATCCACAAAGCACAATTAAATGCTCGATGTAGCCATCAATACCAGGCTGTCCAAGCGCAGTGCAAACAAATTGGGAATATTGCTCTTTATGGGAGTTTAAGAAAAGCCTGAGTTCATCTGTTCTGAAAAGCTGCTACATTGTGGCTTTTTAAGGTCTCATCACACTTAAAATTTTAATCTAGCGTCAAGGTCACTACGCTGTTTATACCCACACCATAGCCTGCAAAAAACCCCAAAGGTTTCTATTTTTCAACATACTCATCAGCGTAGCTTCTTAAAAGATTACTTTTTCCATTTTTAAACATTTTCACTCTCAACATGAAAAGCAGCTTTAACTCCGAACACATTTAAGAATTTGCACTGCTTCCCTGAATTACTTACTTGAATCTGTGTGACACAGGGTACCAGTTATAAATTGATGCTTTAAATAGCATTAAAAAACCCCTAAGTTACGGATGATCAGTATCAGTGCGATTTTAAATTAAAAAAAAAAACACAAAAAAAAATAGAAAATGCAAACTGTGAGGGCTCCAAAGGTTTTTGGTTTTGGTTTTTTTTTTCCAGAAGAAGCATCACTGAGAGTTACAATTTAAACAAAACCAGAGGTGTAACATTTACATCAAAGGCAATATTAAAACAGCTGAAAGGAACTGCCTTTAAATTTCTCAGATGCTGAAAAGCAGTCACAAAATGTGTGTGATCTCATGAAATCACATCTTCAAGTCAATCCTAGGATATTTTTTACTAGAATCCCCTGGATTATCTTAAAATCTGATGCAAATTCCCCTTTTATTTACAGCTAGAAAACATACTTTTCAAGTTTTTACACCCTACACACTCACTTGAATATACGCTACTGGATGCTAACAGCTGAGATTTATCCCCATTTGGGGACTGTGCCATGTGACAGTGCCAGATTTTTTCCCCACTGGTCCATTTGGAGCCCCTTCTTCCCACTGCTCTTATTTACCAAGCGATCACTACATCTAAGAATCAGTGCCTGCCTTTGTCTCTTCACTCTGTGGCCACAATACACATACAAGAGCCTCTGCTTCTCCAAAGATAACTCATTAAGAACGCTACATTGACTCCCCAATTTCTATGCTATTGTTAAAGTTCTACTACTTACTTTTAAAGGCACTTACGCTTAATGGCTGTTGCCTTCTCTATTTGGTGGAACATAACCCTCTATCTCCCAAGCCATCCAGAGGTCAGAATTGGAAAGCCAAAAGTCTCTGAGGAAGAGCCTTTAGAAATTACGCTCCACAGCTGTGGAACACGCTCCCCCATTTTTATTTAAGTCTACTGCAGCCTTTCAAACTAAAGAAACAGTTGTTAGCCATTGCCTTTTATATTTTTCTTAATATCATCTTAATCAAATTTTAAATACAGTACTGTTGATAAACTTAGCCACTTGAGAAAGAATCAACAAATCCTTTGCTGCCAGTAAGAAGAGATCTTAGAGAAAGGTGATTCAAAAAAAGAGCATCAAAAGAACACACGAAATGCCACTCAAAGATGGCAAGTTCACGTCCACTGGCACAGTCTTGAAATTAACTCAGGGAATCTTTAACTTTCTCAAACTTAATCACAGCTAAGTTTAGTAATTTAGTTCAATGGTTTACCATCTTAAAGGGGCAACAATAGTTGGGATAAATGGGAATTAAAATGAAATAGAAGAGAAACCCCACAAATCAGAAGATATATAGTCATTTCAGTCCGAGGTTACAAACAATTAAAAACAGGTGCATAACGTGAGTAGTAGTTTGTCTCTAGACTGGAGGTTCTAGGGACAGCAGAACTCAGCTGATTCCAGATCACGATTTAAAAGCGACTACTGTTATCAAAATAATGGCAGGAGACTGCAAAATTTAACCTATCCGTACACACGGTCAAAGACAAGGATCTTGGACATAAGCTCACTGAAGTAACCACTGTTACCAACAAAAATTTTTAATCGCCGAGCTGTAAGTAATCAATTGAAGAGAGGAATAATTACTCTTAAGCCAACTCAACTCAGGAGGTTTTTGCAAGAAGGGAACAGAATAATGCATCAGGTAGACAGGAGGAGACAGAAGCAGCAAAGTAAGTTACGTATCAGAGCAATAGATTTTGACAAACAGCAAGATACATTTCACAATGATGAACATTTACTACAGTTTATCACAAAATGCTTCTATATGTCCCTACAGCAGTTTGTCTAAATTAACCCAAAATTTGACAGCTTGACGAAATCTGAGAAAAGGCAGCAGGGGGGGAAAGCATCTTGCAACCGACTGATAACTGTCATCATGCCGAATGACTCACCACTCCGAATTTCTTGAAGTATTCCCTGAGCTCTGTCTCGCCACAGTTATGAGGAATCCCACCAACAAAAATTTTATTTGATTTATTGTTATCGCTCCTGGATCCTTTCTGCTAAATAAAGGAGGAAAAAATTCAGTCAGAAGGACAATAAAGTTGGCTACTTCTATCATTTTACACTTAAACATGAACAATGGTCTCTTGCGGGTTGAGGGGGAGCCATCTCCAGGCTTGAAGTTTCCTAGTCATTAAAGTGAAGCAACTGCATATTCACAGCTCACAAGTTTAGTGTTCGCAGTTATAACCCAGTCTCTGTTCTTCAGAAGAGCAAAGAACTACGGACTGTGTTCTGAGGCCATGTACTCATTTTCTAATGAAATCATGTTAACCTGCAGGGTGTGAAGTTGGCTGGAAAAGAGTATCAGTCCTGCGAGTGCACTTCCAGGCACTTGTTTCAAGATCTGAAGAACTCAACTTAAAGCATGGCTGAGAGCTTAAGAAAATACCACACCCACAAACTGAGTTTAACGCAAACACAAAATGTTTGTTAACACTGTATGGCTCTTGGAGTCCCACCATAAAAATCTAAGTAGAAGACATTTTGCAGGAATAAAATTTACGCTCAAGTCCTGCATATTGACTCCCAATTTAAAAACATGGATATAATCCAAGTGAATTCAACTAAACTGCTAGCAGGTAAGCCCAAACTTGGAAAACAGGCAGGATACACCAAGTATCTTTCCTTACCCATCCTTCCTTCGGTCGTGTCCTTTCTGGTTGCATCCCCCTAGGTGTACATGGCTTTGGATCAATCTGGAAGAAGTTCCAGTTTGGTCAGACCTCAGCATGCAGAATATTCTTGTAAAAGTTACACTTATGGCAGCTGAACACAGCACTGCTGAAATCCAGCTCCTCAGATCAAAGCTATCGTCAATACATCGCTTCTAACAAAGTGACACAAATAATTTGAATTAAACTGTCTTACAATAAATAATTAAAACCAACAAACAGGTAACTTTTACACTATTCAGTCTGCAAATAAGAAGCCAGAATTTAAAACAGATCTTTGAAGCAGCCTGGAGCAGAAAAAAAAACCAAAACACAAAAGCAACTTACATTTCGGCCATCTAACGTATGAGGTCTACTGGCCAGTACTGTTCCCACACAGTTGGGATCTTTAAATTTGACAAATCCAAATCCTCGAGACTGGTTTGTTGTTTTGTCTTTCATTATTACACAGTCTACAACTTCTCCATACTGAGAGAAGTAGCTACGAAGAGTTTCTGTTAAAAAAAGCATATATTAAACAGAACCAGATATTAACGTTATGATTATGAGGCTGTGTGTGCAGTTGTGAGACAAAAGACAGGCAAACAGCTAAACAAGTTTAAACTCATCTTTGAAAATGATTAAATTTCACTTCCAGTATACACTGCTTTATTTCCACTCATAAAACAGAAAAGTGGTATCGTAGCAAAGCAATGATAGTCATCTTCCGAGCTGACAAAAACTTCAATACCAAACACTGATAGAAAATATAAAACCAAAAGTGATTATTAACATATATTTGAATTCTCTCTACAGAAAGTTTTATTCATTAACAGAAGAGAACAGTAGAACGCCATCCAATTCTTCCTACCACAGCACTGTCTGTTAAAAAGCTATGTATCTGTACATTGTTTTGCTGTTCACAAAGACCCGGCTCAACGGCCGTAGAATACACAGCTTACCTTGCGTTGTACTCCAGTCCAAGCCACCCACAAACAGTTTTCTGCAAATGAAGCATACAGCAGTTTTAGGGCGCTACGCGACAGATGTTTCATCTTATTTACCGCAGAAGTCAGCTATTCTGAAGAGGTCTGGTGGTACTGAGGCCTCCAAAACACACTACAAAGCCCATTCTTCACTAAAATTCACTATTCTTTGCGTCAGCTACCTTCTGTTTCATGAAGATTCACATAAAAGTGAAGCATCCGTTTTGTGTGCCACAAGCATGAACAGAGATTGTGAGCTTATTACAGGAATGCATTTTATTCTTTTATGCAAAGAGAAGACAAAAATACCGGAAAAGCCTAAATTGCTCCAAACTTCTTGTTTCCAGGCATCTGAAAAGCAGCATTGCTTTGAGAAGTTATTCCAATAGCCAGAAAGAAAAAAAAACACAAAAACAACAAAAAAAACCAACATAGAATATCACACTAAGTACATTCACTTGCTCTTTTGGGGCAGGAAGGAGTTCCAACATGGAACACCTCACAGTTCAGAAAAATACATGTAAAACATCACTGAAATCTGAAAAGTGACCCAAGAACGCCATTATGAAGTTATTCTACCTTGTTAACCCCCACCCCCAATTAAAATGGGATGTTTGGATTCCTGTCAAGGTCCGGATCATTGGCTCTAAGTTACTTACACAACTTCTCCTAGCAACAGAAGAAAACAGCTGCAGGGTCCATGCAGTTCCAATTTAAGGATGAAGACAAAATCCAAAACTTGAGATAAAGCAAACTGACAGAAAACCAGACATTCTAGTTTAAATACCCAAGGCCGTTCCATTAACTGCTTTAATCTCAAGTTAAGGATCAAGAGGTGCACGCAGTCTTGCATAAGGCCTTCAAAACCAAGTTCAAAGAACAGTTGGGCTCTCCTACATCTGTTTGCTACCTAACACTGAGTGCTACCTGAAAGAAAACTGACAACTGAAAGGTTAAAAAAAATTACCGAAATACACTAGCAAGACAGCTGCTGCAGCCCTTTGTAACAGGTATTGTAGCGAAAATAACACCAGACTGAAGTTTACACACTTGATGTTACCACCTCCTACACTCAGAGGCATTGCCATCCGAAAAATAACATCAGCAGTTGAAGTTATTTAATACCCACTTAGAAATAATAAGGAACGTGAGTGCTTCTGCCCTGGGATGATGTGGCCAACCGTTCACATGCCAGAAGGTCAAAGCCCAACGGGAACCGCAGCTAAAAGCAACAGACTCCACAGGAAGGCACGCTGAACTAGATGCCACGGTTGGATTTGGGCATCACCTGAAATTTCTATACTTGTTCTCTAGCTGCGCAACTGGGTAAAGAAAGCACATGAGTTTTTTCCATCTCCAGATCAAAAAAGCTTAAGTCAGCCCCCAGGCTTCCTTGCCCCTGTATTCTCAAAGTACCGTCCTGGTAAAGAAAAGTCCTTAAACTGCTGATTAAAAAAAAAAAAAAAAAAANAAAAAAAAAAAAAAAAAGCCCTTCATCCTCTCCTTTTATGTTCTACTCCCTCGCTCACCTAGAAAGACCAGTCAGAATCGCTTTTGTCTACCATTATCTTCTAGTTAAATGAAAGCAAAAGTAGAATTACCACGTTCAAGTCTAAGTTAGAAGACAAACTTGTGAGGCAAGTACTAAATAACAGAGTAGCACTAATTCAGCAATTAGTTGTGAAACCATTCTACTGTTTAGTTTAGAGGTACCTCCAAATAGATGAGAAAGTCATGGCTAAAACCCAAACTAAACTCCACACTTAAGATAAATCTGAATCAACTAGTCTTCTGAAAAGAGCATCCGAACCTGTACCATTTCATGTTGGAGCATGCCGAAGTACTTGGGCAAGCGCACAGAGAGAAGCGGCGAGATGCCAGACTGCCTGCTTTGCAATTCTTTATCAACTTTAGGGTGTGACAAAACTTCCACGCAAAGTAATTTACTCCATAATTAAAAGTTAGCTCAAAGTCACCTCAACACTTGGCCCTTTCCAGTAAGAAGCACCAACTCAAAAGCATTTGTGTTAATAGTTTCATGGGTCTGCACAGACCAGTGCTGGGCCAGTTTCTCTTTGGAGGATGCCCTCTATTTCTCTTATCAGTCCTCAAAGAGAGGAACCGTATTCTGCTTTGTCTTCTACTCGCCCTCAGACATATCCCAGTATAGCTGCAGCTGAGCTGAGGCTGGGAATTAGTGCACCTTCACTTCCACGGGGAAAGTTGAAGTTCTCCTAAGAAGAAAAAAAAAATTAAAGTTCCTCTCACCTGCTTTTTTCAGGAGCAGCTAACTGCCGTAAGAAACCAGACACCGAGCTGCTGGTGCACAGGGAGCACTGGTGAAGTGAAAGCCTTGCATATAAAATGTCCTGGAAGGCAGCTTGCAGACGAAACCAGCAGCCCCTTCTCGCTTTGATTTATTTCTCAGCAATACAGCATCACATCAGGACCCTCATGCAACAGCCAAGAGGGACTAAACTGATGCCTGAAGAGTGCAGGTATACCACACACGAAAATAAGGGGTGCCTACATTACACGGTACCTACAAGTCTTGTTCCATCGAGGCAGATTTTATTTTAAGTCACTAGTTGAGAGGGACTTAAGTCTTGTCTTTCAAAAAAAGACCGACTGTTAAGCACAGATCAAAGCACCCCCTAAGCAGGCCACAAAATACTGACCCCGGTGACGTGCAAAGCTCAGCCTTCGCAGTGCTGCAGGAGACAGCGGCTGCATCGGCTCCGGCATCGCCATAATGCACCTCGTAACAGCACGAGCAGGACACTGCGTCCATTCCCAACCCTCTCTGAAAGCAGGCCTGTGTTCTCCTGGCGTGTTCCAGGATGACGCTGTTTTTCTCAAGGACAGGAAAACTCCCCCCACCTCCCTCTACTGGCAAAGAGCTGGCTCGTGGCATCGGTTCACAGAGCTTCTTCAACACCCGCCAGTTCTCAGCAACAGGTCATCTTCCGGTAACAGCCAAACTTCACCCAGCAGCCGTCACCCCACGCAGACCTCCTGGGAGCTTCAACTGCCCCTTTGCTACGTTTCCTCTCCGCTTGCAGCACCCACGCACAAATCCATGTGCTCTTTCTTGCGCCACTATTTTCAGGGGAATTAAGTTCTATAAGGAAATAACTTTATTTCCTAACAGAAAAGAAGAAAATAACTGATCTAATGCTATATTCAGATTAAAGTTTTGATGTAGCCCATGACTGCACATTAGCTACATTTTGGGATTTTTATTTTTTTTTGAACTAAATTTGATAGCTTGGTATATAAGATCAATCTATATAAGGTCAATCTAAAAATACCAGCTGCGTTCTGACAGAACATCAAGCTGTCTGCAGGGAAGGAGGACTCCCCGCAGTTAGTGGTCATTGAAACCTTCCAATTCCATTATTAATTATTTGTAGTCACCCTACATACATTTAAACAAACCAAAAAGCAGGGTTGCCTAAGGTCAACTGCAGCAGCTGTATGTAAATACGTTCCTTCTATTTATACGCACACTATAGAATGCCAAAAGCCAGGACTACCCTGGCCTTTGACTCCCCGAGGAATTGGTTTGAACACACAGAGCAAGTGCAACTAATCCCTAACCAACGCAAAAATCAAGACGCAACACTGTACAAGATGGCCCTATGAAGTAACGCCAGGTGAGTGTTGGTTTCCCCGCTTGCATCACCAGCCCCATCAGAAGGTCTTGCGTACGCTGCCTCCTGGCCTCCTATAAAACTTTTCATTCAAACAGTTTATGGGATGGTAGTTATTAAAATTATGCCATCGGTTGGAGGCTGCTGACATCACTGTCCTCGTGTCCATTTACACCATCCTCAAAAACACACACCTCCACAAAGCTACACGCAGATAGACTGCAGCGTTAGGAGGATGCCGAAGTCCATCCCCAACACAACGTAAGGCAATTCCCCAGCACGAGCCTGATGAGAACACCAAAGGCCAGCCTGCTTCTTCGGGCAGGTCTCTCTCTCGGCCACAAGCGGTATGACGGTGCGCCCCGCACACCAGTAAGTGGAGGACACTGACAGACACCCGAAGCAGCATTCCTCAGTTCCGGAGCGGGAAGCACAGTAATGACTCTTCAGAAGTTACAGCACATATAGTAAGTTTTAACCAAGTTTCACACACCCACGTGTTCCGCTTGAACTATTTCCTGACAAATTTTTACTTGCTAATTTACTCTTTTCTACCATAGATGTATCTGTCGCCGAAACAGCTCATCCCAGAATTAGTAAGGAAGCATGCGCAGGTATTTCAAAAGTGGCAAAACTCAACAAAAGCACAAACTCTTTGTCTACGTAAAATAGTCTGGCAGCTTGATCAACATCTATCATTTCTCTTAGCACAGTCCGATGAGCTACATCCTGTAGCACAGAGGACCTCAAGATCAGCACTTTTCTTTCATCCAAAATAGGCCCAAGTACTAGTGACAGCAAATAACGCTCACAAGGCCCTATCTACTCACATCCACAGGACCGCAAGGCCTACAGCCTTCTAAGTATTATTTTTTCTTAACTTAAAATCTCCGTCTAGAAGATCAGCTAAATCTGCAACTTCCTATTAAGACTCCCATCCCACTACAGCCTTCAAAACAGAACTTCCTTCACACAACTACAGGCAGCCGGCTGAAACTGCAGTTTATTCTACGCTTTCACCTTTCCGTTTGAGCACTTTTGGGGGAGGAGAAAGAAAAAAATAAATAATTACCGCCTCTGATTAAAATCCAATCCTTTCAAATCTGATTACAACTCGGAAGGATCAAAATCTAAAGCAGTCTGCAACTGGGAACAAGCTGTGTGACAGCGGGGCCTGCCCTGGGTGAGACCTGACGGTATTTGACGGTATTTGACAGTATTTCACGGGGTAACTGGCAGCCCGCGCTCACCTGCAGCCCCGGAGAGCGGCGCACAGCACTCTGCTGGTGGGGTCTCCCCTAAGGCCCCAGACCGGGATTACGGCCCAACACCACATAAAAATTACTTTCAGAGCAAAACCTCTGTATTTAAACACGCCTCACGCAACATGCGTTGTTTCCAGCAACACGTTACATTCGAGGCGGTTATCCTGCCCCTCGTATTTTTAAGACTGTGCTAATTAAGAAGGCGCAGAGCGAACAAGGGCGCGCTGGAGGGCAGGCCGGCTCGTGGCCACTCCAGTTTGAAAAAAGGTGACCAGTTATGGCGCACACATTCACTGCCGAAACTTGCAGGGAAAGCTAAGCAGCCCATAGTGGGTTTGTTTGTTGAATTTTTTTTTTTTTTT